>SRPP01000017.1:0-114731 GCA_018360055.1 Claviceps monticola
CAACAACAACAACAACAAAGCAGATCCGCCGAAGGCGGGAGCGTGCCGCAGGCATCCCCCGGAAGGGCCCCCGGAGGGCAGCAGAGCAGGAAGGAGAGGGGAGGGAGGTGGAGAAGAGTGGATGCCTTAGGTACACGTAACAAACTCCCCCAAAGCAGATCCGCCGAAGGCGGCAGCGTGCCGCAGGCATCCCCCGGAAGGGCCCCCGGAGGGCAGCAGAGCAGGAAGGAGAAGGGAGGGAGGTGGAGAAAGTGGATGCCTTAGGTACACGTAACACATGCAACCCAACTCTTTCCAACCCGACTTTCTCCAACCCGAAGCGAAGCGAGGCGAGCCTTCCTCAGCCCCGAAGCGCAGCGTAGGGCCGCTGCGGAAGTCCTCGTTACTGTAGTTCCGAGTGAGAGTTTGTTCGTCGTAGGGAGTACTGTCCACGTGAATTAGGCACCTGTGAGGTATCTATGTACCTATGTATGTACCTAGGTAGATACCTAGTTACATATGTACCGAGGCTACTTAGTGCCCCTCTTTCAGCATTGTGCATTGTGTCAACGCATTCAAGTGTCCGCCTTCTATCATTAGTTCATTACGCCTTCACGTACACTGATGAGAGACACGATTTTTGTCGATTTTTCCTTTCCGTCTTATTACAAGTGTGTTGGTCCAGTTTTGATCTCAACTTGAGGCAGGCTCTCTTCCGAACCCATGTCGGACTTGGTCACTACAATCCGAACATCCTCTAGTTGTATTCCCTCGAAGCCGACGACCAAATAACTCCAACACCGCCTCCAACAGACTTGTACGACCAGGCAGTGTTCTTGACTGCGTACAACTACAAAAGGCTACACAAAGACATACGCATATTGCGTCCCTGCCGTTAGGCTGACTCAACCCGCGCCAATCTATTCGTCAGCGAACTCGGCATCACAGTCGTCAACCAGCCACAAGCACGGCGACGCCGTAGTGGTGCAGATATCTTGTTACACGATTGCAACGTTAGCTCATCAACTAGTCTTGTTCAGCTCACTTTACGTCGCGGCTTCGCCTTGTACCGCTTTGTTTTGTCGACTGCGAAAGATATACCTTGCGTCTCGCGCTTCGCGCTCCCATATGGGACGGGGAGTCTAAGATCTCGCGTCGCCTATCTTATCAGGAGAAAGCATTAATGGCAACGTCTTCTTCAAGTCATGACAACTCTCGCTTTGAACGTATCTCTCCCGTCTGGCGCTTTCGACAGTCTTGCAAACGGCCCTATAGCCGATCCAGCCTCCTGCTCCGAACCCGATCATATCTCTTCGAAGCTAGCTATAGACCCATCTAGAGATACCAGCGGCCCCGGTGGCCAGCTTGCTTCCTTAGTGTCGCCCATATCTTGTTTGGCGCATGATTTAGCGATGCAGGGCCCTCTACCCAACTCTGCCAGTAGTGTCGATCATGTCACTACTGGCTTCCTTACTAGTCGGCCGCTTGTTCGTGGTGGTGATCTTACAGACACATCGAGTGGCTGTTGTCATCCAAACGTTACCTCATTATCTCCTCCAGCCACTTGGAATACTGCAACCCCGTCACTAGAGAGGTCTGTTTCCGCAGGCTCAGTCAATGCATCTCATCTATCGTCACAATTTTACAGCGGACTAAATGGCAGCTCCTCACTGGGAGATCGAAGTACTCTCGATGCCTTGAGGCGAAGAGCTGAACGACTCTGCCGCGACCAACAGACAGTCTTCGACGAGATGAGCGACCAATGGGTCAAAGAGAAGGCTGAGTTATTGCAACTGGTCCACCTTCTGAGAGAACGTCTTCATCTCTTGGAGAATGAGAACACTGTATTAAGATCTGCGGCAGCTCATAAGTCACGAACGCATGAATCAGAGCACCAGAAGTTCAGCTCTCAGCGCAGGAGCCTCGTTAGAATGTACGATAGGAAATCGTTATTGCCTCACGGTCTGTGTGGCTACAACGCCAGCGAGACATCGGGGGGCTTCTCACTACCGCCGGGTTTGGATGGCGCATCACGCCGGCCACACTTTGCAAAACAAACAGCCAGTCCTTGTCATTCACCCAGCGGCGCTCCTACTGTCGGACACATCGGATCTCTGAGTCCAAGGACCGAACCTCAAAACTCAGCGTCCACCGATTTCTTGCTCCCGTCGCCTTCCCTCGAGCACGCAGGCGATGTCCCCATCATTGACGTCCAAGAGATCGACCCCAAGCTAGAGGGCATCCCCATTCGAGCGACCGCCGTACAAAGACCAACATTCGAGCCAACAGCTACTTGTAATCAGGCATTCGTTAAATCTTGCATCACCAAATCAGATCAAGAAGACCCATCAGCAAGCGACTTTCACCAGGCGAAGCGAAAGGGCTTATGGGGAGCATGGGAAAGGGAGAAGCTGCGGAACGATCGGCGTCGGTCTGGTCTCGCCCCCCTGACAATCATGAAGAACCCGGAGCAAACAAAGCATTTACTTGCCGCAGACGAATCTCGGCGCTTGACTATGCACGCTGGACACACACCCAACCACTCTCAGTCTATCTTCCCGACCATGACAGCTACGGAGGGAAGCTCTGCGGCTGCTCGTAGTCACGCGACAGCATCAACGGCGGCGCCATGTTCGATTCAAGGAGAGCAAGACATACACACGATTGGCGATTATTTTGAAACTGATAGAGCCCAGCAGCTGGACCAATGTGCGGACAACGATCTGGAGAAGACGCAGATAGATGGCATCAGTGATGCAGACATTGAAGGGTTCTTGGAGCCAGCAGATGATGTGCCCTTAAAAGGTCCCCTAATGATCAAAAATATTCCTGCGCAAGACGAGATCTTTTGGGCGCGAGTAAATCAGCGGCTTGACCCAATCAGTCAGGGAAAGGACGCGCTTCCTAGGGTCTTGCAATCCTCAATGCTGGATACCACGTCGGCCCTGGAGGATACATCATCTACCCAGCAGAACGATGCTCATGCGCCAGAGGAGTCTAGCGCAGGAATGCAAAGTGAGGATGAGGTGGAAGATGGTAGTGCTGCTGCTGAAAACGACGTCCCTCTGATATTCAAGGCAACTTCGAATTTTGGAACGCCATTCGGTTGTGCCTCGTGAGAGGTGGAAAGATATCGTCACTTTGAACTTTTACTTCATTCTCAACATCCACCAGCGAGAGCTCTCTCGAAAGCTTCTTTTATTGCATTTTCCTATTACTTTTGCCCTTATATTGATTTTTTGATTCGATCAAGCATTTTATACCCCCTTTCGTTCGTATTCTCTTTTGTATATGCGCATTCTTGGTCTCGTGGCCAGTGAAGGAAGTTGTTGTATGAGTGGGGAGCGTGAAGGCGACGGCCTCAAAAGTATCATAAAATAGCATCGTATTAGCATCATGTGAGGTATGTGCACAAACGAGGCGCTGCCGCTAGTTGCGAGACGGTCATGACTGGAACGATTACGCGGAGGACGTGGGTTCAGCGTTTGGAGGAGCCAAGTGACTGGGCGGTTTTCTTTTGCATACGTTCACTTCGTAATAATGGCATGGCACGTTACAGCATGCGTGAACTAGACGATTGGCCTAGACTCCGATCCCCTCCTAGAAGAACTGCGTTAGATCCTGCTGCTCGTGCATCGTGGTAATCATGGAGTCGTTTTGAGGATTGTGTGTGTTCCGGATTTTCTGTATCCTAGCATTTGCCGTCTCAGGTATAGATTAGTCGTATAACTCCGTCCGCCATAGTATCGGCCTAATTTGTCTGCTTCTAACGCAGTACCATAGGTGTCACTCGTTGATCAGTTCAACCGGTCCAACTCGCCCCGCGCGTGGCTCCAAAAGCAAATTCTTACGACGAATACTCTGTACAAGCATGACAATTCAATTCGTCATCCACTCTGACCTGTGAAAAAAAGCATATATACATGCAAACGGTGTTTTCAAAAAGCCTTGTGAAGAGCAGACAACCGTGAAAAAAGAGAAATGCAGCACAGGAGAACCCTAAGACTGCAGCCGTGTATAGACAAGATATAAGAGTTTGAAGATCTGTGAAAATCATGAAAAACGCCACAGGGCCAAGAAAAAATTGGAAAATAAATTGCCCATTACGCTGCTTCACTTGCGTCGTCTACAAAAGAAAGATAACAGGAGTTAAACGCCCATTGTGAAGTCGTGCTCGATGCCAGGGGTGACACTTGCCATGAACTGGTGGTGGTTGAGTTAGCAAGTCAGTGAAAAGCATGATTAAAGTAGCCGCGTTCTTCAAAAGACGAATTTGATATCATCTTTGGACTAGGAATTGGAAATCCTGAGAAGCGGAAAAGGATGAGAGGAAAACCAACCTTGAGAAAGACGACGAGATACTGATCTACGCGGATGGCAACTTCATGGTCGTCGGCTTCTGTGCCTTGAACCTCTTCCCACTCGTCCTTATCAACAGCTTCCTGGGAGCTTTTCATATCTAGCCTAGCAAACTCGTCAACGAGATCATTCATACCCGAGCCGCATCCGACAGCCTTGCCAGCCCTGAGCTTGTCCCTCCGGATGCGCAGCGCGGCGTCGGCGCGATCAAGAAGCGTCTTCATAACAGAGGCATGTTTGCAGGGATGCACACTGGCCATCTTGATGTTATTTGCGAAAAAGGGGAAATCCTCGAGCGTGACCGTCTTGTCCTTGTAGTCGCCGACAATATCTTCCATCATGCTCTGTGGAGGGAGAGGTTGGCCATTGGGCTGATAGCCGGAGAGATACAGTCGCGGGGTGCGATAGTAGGGAGAGTACATGATATAGAGAGTGTATGTGCGGCGTCCACTGTGAAGATAATGAGCAAGACTTTAAGATGGAGCGAGCCAAAAGGTGAAGAGTTGTATTTGCCAAATAAAATAGGGAAAAAGGTGTGTACCAGGGAACAAACCGTACATACCTGCTGTTCAAGTCTGTTCCCGTATCTCGAATAATGGCATCGTCGTCATCGTCGTCCTCCATGTCCGGGATATCATCCTCTTCGAGATCTGTTGTGTCTGCCACATTCCCCGCATCGTCCACGGCTCGCACATCCCGAGCCTTCAAGGGCTGGGAGCTCGCCAACCCTCCGGTCCGCAGCCAGCCGTCTTCGTCGTCACCCGGCGCTCCACCCGCACCCTTGAAGTCCTCGCCATCGCGCACCAAGGCTTCCTCGTGGCCAGCATCACCGGCGAAGTCATCATTCAGCCTGCGATGACAGGGAACGTTTCGGGTGACGAGAAATTGCTTCCCGGGAGGCAGGAAGGTCGCTCGGAGGCTTTCGGAGTCGGCATCGGCCCACGACCAGGTGGGAAATTTGTACACCAGGTAGTCGCCAGCGGCGAGGAACTCTTCTGGTGTTACTTGGCCGGTTTCTCTGAAGGTGGAGTTGTGCGAGACCGGGGTGTACCGGTCTCGTAGGGTGTTGACGGTTGATCGGAGGTAGTTCATGGCAAATAATGGTGCAATTATGTCGTATCAAGATCTACCGGCTGGGGACGAAGCTCGTAGTCTGGAGTTGGGTTCGAGCGAGCCAAGGCGCTGCAGGCTATCAATGACTCGCTATAGGTTGCAAGCCGTCCAGATGTTGGATAATTCTATGTAGTGTGAAAGAGGAAAGGAATTCGTAGCTGCGTCTCGGAGAAGAAGGTCTCGGTAGGTCTCGAGACCGCAGCTACTTGCCTGCATCAGAACAGGGTGACTGCCACTGACTGTAGATGATGTCCGCCCGCAAGGCATCTCATCATTCATGGCGGGGTGATTGGCGGGGTCCATTGGTTGGTCACGTTGAGCCTTGAAGAGGTACCCAGGACACTAGGACCCTACCTACCTGGTGTGTACGGACTCTGGATGTACGGGTGACGTTCCAACTTCCAAGGGCTTAGTTACATACTATCGACTTGTTACATACCTGTACAAACTGTATGTACCTACTACTTTGTACCTACTACTTACCTACGTATCAATTGATCTTATCGGTGGTCGCAAGATAACGATCAGTACACCAGATGTCACGAATCCGGGCCAACACACTGAAGGCACCCCAGGTGGCTATTATTTTGTATGCATACAACCAGTTCAGTCATTCTCTTCATCGCTAACTTCTTCGCCCGCTTCCAATGCTGCTCTTCTCCTGTCCGCCTCGCGCTCTCGCTTCCTCTCCAACAGTTTTTTCAACCGCTTCGCCGAGTTGAAAACGCCGTTTGTTCCCGCTCCGCACGCTGCACATGTAGGATCTTTGCGATATCGTTTTAAAGCACACGGCTCGCAGAAGTAATGTCCGCACCGCGTAATCACAGGAGCCTTGTAGTCCTCCTCACAGATGATACACACAAAAGGGATGTTCTGGAGGAGCGCATCCTCTTCTTCATCCTCGTCTCCAGCGTTGTCGCCGGCCCTGTTTCGATCTGCACTGGCTACCACTGTGCCACCCAAGTTCTTCTTGCCCCGCGTAACCGTATCCCATTCTCGGTCGAGTTGCCACCCGTGTTTGTAGTCTTCACGACTGTGTAGGTATTTGCTGCGTTGAGTAAAAGAAAAAGTTAGTGAAGGGTCTTTTAGTGGGCAGATGAAACGAGAAAGGAAAAACTACCTACCAATTATCTCCAAACCCACAGAATCCTGTCTTTTTGTAGTCCTTGCAAACATCAGGAGCAAAGTCTGTCACAGTTATAGTCCGGATGTTCGTCGGTGCTTTCACCGGGCCGACCGTTCGTTGTGGCGCATCCGGATCCTTTTGGATAAAGGATGTTTGGTTGGCTAAGCCTTTGTACGTGCCATCGGGATCTCTATTTTTGGTGACCGACATGGACGAAACGCGAGGATCATTCGACGAGAGAGCATCTGGAGCACACTCATCATACCAATTGCTCTGCTTGGTGGCATCATTCGAGTCAGAAATGGGAACTTGGCGGTTTGCTGTAAAGACAGTCGCTTTCAGATCTTGGTTACCAGTCGCTGTGTCTTTAGAGGAAGCAGTGATGGCGCCGGTTCGCTTGCGTCTCTTTACTCGCTGACCAGATTCATCTTCAGAAGTTGAGAAATCGCCATCGCTGTCAATGTTGGCTGGGGTGGGCGTGGCGGGTCGTTTTCTGATGTTCGCTTTTCCTCTGGTGCCTCGCTTTTTGAAGAGCGCGACTGGCGTAGGATCGGCGGATGCCCCGGTATTTTCTGCATCCATAGTAAACTACACAAAGGCGTGCGCTGTACAACTAAGTCGGTAGTATGTCGCAACTCGCAAATCGGGTCTGCAAGTTTCGGCATGTGGCATGGTGATGGCGGATCGATCGAGCGGCGGCTGAATGGATGTGAAGCCTCAAGTGAAGAATCATACAACGTGAGACTGAGGCATGTCACTTGTTAGTAAAGCTGAACTAATTTACGACGAATCTTGAAAAGAAGAGACGTAAAGCGAAGCTTTACATTTACGTCAAGTCCAGGGTAGGGTTTTGGGGGGGAGGAGGAGGAAAAATCCGAGAAGATATGCTTACGTAAGATGGACACGGGATGAGAGAAAATCCGACACCGAGTTTTGGGGGAGAAGGACAAATCCGAGAAGATATGCGATAACTATGTGATTGAAAGTAACAGAGTTTGTGACGATGCGAGCGCAGCGAGGACAGCCCGCGGCAGCGCCCCCGGAGGGCCCCCGGAGGGTCGCCGAAGGCAAGGAGGGAAAAGTCTGAGCAGTGGAAGGGTAGGTGACAGGAGGTAGGTGCCCGCACGGAGAGACACCTTCAATTTTGCCTACGTATGTACCTATCTTTGGCGCCATGTATATATTGCGACCGTCAGTGCGGTGACGTGAATCCTCCGCACCAGGACCTTTCAGCTTTACTACCTAAAGTCCCTTCGGACTTCCCATTTTGGACTCATGTGGCTGGTGTCATGACGTTCTAACAAGTTCTAACAAGGCGACACGGATTACTCATCACGTGCCAGTTGTACCTAGCCTGTCTGCGTACATTCATCATGGGACGGCGTCACGGCTAGGAGTCTAGGACTGATGTAGGGACTGAGGTTCAAGACGGAGTCTCCGTAAGAACTGATAAAGACCCGATTCAATGATCGAGATGCTGTCCGTACAACGATTCATTGATGAAATGAGTGGAATGAGGCCTCTTATTCATCTACGGACCACGGCAGTCGGTCAGCGGGCGCCTTAAACTATGTACATATGTACTGTGTCAGTCTGCACTGCACGATAGGTATCGAGACATGGCCAAAAAACGATGCGTGGCAGCATGAATGCAGGTGTGTCATTGCAGCGGCTATGGTGGCTCCAATGAAGCGCCTTCAGGATTGCGCCCTGCATATGCCGATTTCTCAATCGAGATCACAAACATGCAGTAGTCGTCGGTCGAGTATTGATATGTAGCGCGGAAGTGGGCGGGCGTGAAGAGTACATACTGAGTAGGTACCTACCTTGTAGTTCGAGTGGACACCGGAAAGGTACCGATTTCTATCAAAGCTGCATATGTATGTACATACCTAGGTACCTATGTACGGAGTACGGAGTAGGTACATATATGTGAAACAGGACGGCGTGTCACGTGGAATTCAATGTTTGGGGCCAGAAAGCGGCTGGCCTTCGTTGTCGTGGCAGCTCTTTGAAACTTGGCGAGACTTTCATTGATACATACATAGTTGAGACAGGGTGCGGACTCTGGTCTCTGAAAATCCGGCGACGTGTGCTACCTAGGATCTTGGTTAGGACATCTCCCTCACCGTTCGTTGTCGCTTTGCTACCGCTGTCATGTCCTGGCTATAGCGCGGCTCATCCCAATTTCTCGAGATATGTACCTGGGGGAAAGAAGACCTCTCCTGCCGAACACGCGCAAGGCCGCGCATACTCCGCAGTACGTAGTATGTACATACCTATGTACATATGTACCTATTATGTACCTACACACTCTGAACACCTGGCACATCCTTAAGTTCTCATCTCACCCAGAAACCCAGGCCAAAGCCGTCCGGCTTGTCGCTGATTGATGCGTTCGCTGGTCTGTGTGGCTATCGGCTATGAGGTACCTAGCAGGCTGTACTCTGCATGTACTTAACATTCCAACGGGCGGATCACAGCCGTCAGCCCGCGTGGTGTTGTTCTACTCTGTTTTTTATTCCCTTTATTTTTCCAACCCCCAGGACCCAACCCGCCCCGTTGTGCTCCCAACTCCATTTTAGCGCCAGCGGCAACACCAAGGCGCGTGGTGGGATAAGTGCACTCTCTCTTTTACACCAGCACTCTGGGTCTTCATTGACCTTTGTCTTGTCGCTCAATCGTTCCCTCGCTTGCTACTTCTCTCCTTTGTGCTGTTTCATCGCCCGCGTCTGTTGCCCGCGATCGCGACGCTGAGATTGCATCAGGGCCCAATCAGGCACGGCGCTCTCTGGTTTCTTCGCGCCCATCCCTGCAGCCGCGTGCCCTCTCAGCTCTGCCATCAGTCCTGAACTCGCCCAGCGTTGCACCCACGGTGAGATCTCAGCAGTTCTTGATCTCGCTCTGGCTTCCTCTCCGCATCCTTTCGACATCTTGAGCGGCTCGACACGCTGTGCAGGAATATTCTGCGGACGGCCACGTGTCCGGGTCCCTAATTTCTTAAAAAGCCTCCCGAAACCAGTCCAGATTGATGCCATCGCCAAGCTCGTAGACAGTCTCCCTGTTGAGCTGCCTGGTTCATCAGGATGGCTTCGTCTGTGGTCCCTGAAAATCGTACAGATTTTCCGGTCCCTGGAAACAGAGATGACGCGAATGACCCCTTCGTCACCCAATCCTCCGGCTCCGCTCATCATCGGTTCTCGACTTTCGACCAAGAGCTGTTCGCTGCTGGACCTGGATCCTCGCCCACGCAGGCCAGACGCGCTCTGGAGGCACATCTTGCAGAGACCGATCGTCGGTTAGATGAGGCCGGAAAACTGGGCACAGCATTGGTTTCCCAGCGGAAATTGCTGGCGGAGCAACTGCATCAAGTGCAAAAGCTACAGGCTGAGGGGGAGCTTGGCCCGGATTTGCGCAAGAAACTGGCAGAGATTGAAAGAGAATACAATGATCTCTCCCGGGAATCCGCTCGCGTGTTTCTTCCCAAACAGAGGGTGCCAAGCAATGAGGCCCATCAAGACTCTCCATTCGCTATAGAGAGCCGCAGTGGTAGGGTAAGCACCCTACGGAAGCACCTCAAATCTTCATTTGAATTCTATCCGTGTGTTTGGCTGACTCTGTTGATGATGCCAGCGCTCCGTCAGCCCCTCTAAATTCGAAAGTCAGGCTACAGGATCTCCCACAAAGCTTAACGTACCAAATCGAAAGACGCGAAATCAGCCTTCCAACCGGGTACATGACATCGAATTTGCTGCCGAAATCAGTACCTCGCTCATTGCTCAAGTCCGTAACTTGCAGGCATTGCTTTCTGAACGAGATGAGGAGTTGAAGACTACTCATTCGGAAAAGCAAAGGCTGGAGATCGAATCGGAAAGCTTCCAACAACGGCTCAAAACGCTGGATGAAAGCGAAAATCGCTACAAAGAGGAGAACTGGAATCTCGAGACTCGCCTTCAAGAAAGTGCCATGCAACAAAGGGAAGCTGCCGATCGCGAGAAGAAACTGACACAAGCCCTCAATATAGCCAGTGCCGAGAAAACCGCTGTTCAAAAAGAACTGGACGATGCCAGATTGTCTCATTCCAAACTGGCCGAAGAACATGCTGTGGCCGTAAAGCACCTCGACATTGAGCTAGGCACAGCAAAGCGCAGCATGGTCATGGCAGAGAGCGAGCGGGCAGCCATGCAACGCAAGATCGATGATTTGGCCAGTCAGAATCAAGAGCTTGCCCTGGCGTTTTCATCCCAACGCGCACGAGCTGCTGAACGTGACTCGATGGGTGGCCTCAGTGAGGAGGACTTCGAAACCGCCGCCGATGACATCACACCAGAACATTCTCCACCAATGTCTCCCATCAAGAGCACGCCGAGACATGCCATGCTTGAGACTGAAACTATCAAGTCTTCCCTGAATCATGCTCAGCGGACAATCCAAACCCAACGGAGCCAGCTTCACCGTGAGAAGACGGAAAAGCTGGAACTCAGAAAAATTATCCAGGATTTGCGCGATGACTTGGAGAAGTCTCGAAGTGAAGTCAGTACTGCCTCTGGTGGTGCCTTTATCTCTCGTCGCTCTCGCAAGGCTGAATCAAAGGAATCCAAGAAACCTGCTCGGCTGCTGGGCAGCATTCGGCCCAGCAGACAGGAGGTTTTCTTGAATGATGATGACGATGATGATGAATGGGAAGATCATGTCGCCGACTCATCACCGAGCAGGTCGTCTATTGCTGGAGCAAACTCCTTCACCAGGACCTTTCACCCAGCTGAAAGAAATGACCATTTCGACACTGGTAATGAGGCGAGCGAGTCTGCATTTGAGACCGCTAACGAGCGTGCTACGGAGACAGATGACTTCCAAACTGGCAACGAGAGACTTTCCGACAGTGAGGACGATGATGAGACCGAGACGGAGAGTCCTTCAAGGGGATTTGGTCACATGAAACGACAGCCGGGCCGACCCGCTGTCCTGTCACGGCCCGGGACCCGAGACTCATTTCATAGCACGGCGTCGACTTCGGCAGACGATGAAGACCCTCCAATTCTACGTACACCGACTGGAACACTTTCGTCCCAGAGGAGCCGTTTCAGACTCAGCCGAAGCAGAGGTGGTTTCTCAAGAAGGTCCCGACAAAGCAGCCAAGAGCCAAATATGCGAGATAGCCCGGCGAGTCATACAAGCGGTGGCACTCCAAAAGCTGCAGGCCAAAGTCTGTTCGCGGAGCTTCAAGACTTTGGTAGTGACGATGAGTCTTTGGCAGCTGCCACACCCAGCAGACGCAGCATTCGCTCTGGAACTCCTGGTTCAGTTCGTCGAATTCTGACACCGCCTCCCCCGTTGCCTTTCATGGCACGAGCCGTCATGGTTGACAGCGGTGTGATGACCGAGCCTGTCAAAATTACCGCTGAAGTTTTTGAGGAAGATTCGGAGAGACCCGTATCCATGGAGTCTGTGGTGCATGCCGGTGACGCCCTCCCGGCTACCCGGTCAGAGAGCAGAGCTATTGAAACGGACTTTGTTCGAGCAGTGCCTACCTCGTCGTATAGCGATGCTAGCATTCAACACGAACCAGATATGGACATGAAAATTGCCAGATTTTCAGCGGCTCCAGCATCAACTCGTCAAGTTCGCCCGCCAACACCACCCTCTCTGGCATTGTCACCTATTCGGTCCCAGCATGTCGAGCCTCGAGAGGAGCCTGTCGTAGCCCCAACACCGCCAATTCTACGTCTATCGCTTCTCGCTGTAGAGTGTGTTGAGCCACGACTGGAGGCCGAGATACCTGCACCACCTTTGTCGTTATCAGCCATCGCCACCGAAGCTTTGGAGCCTGTGATGGAGCCAGCCACCCCTCGGGCTCAGCTCAGCATAGCCCCGGTCATAGTGGAGGCTATTGAGCCCGTTCCTATTCTGCAACCAGTACTCTCTTTGTCGACCATGTTCGCAGAAGCATTAGAACCAGTGGCCGAGCCTGTGTCAGTCCCGGCAGTCGCAGTTGCCCCCATACCTGTGCAGGCTTATGCACAACCTGAAGTCGTAACGCCTCCAGCTTTCAGCATGTCTTCAATAGTTGCGGCGGCGATTGAGCCAATAGAAGAAACAGTCTCGCTGCCGATTCCTTCAACCCTTCAACTCTCAGGGCTATCCACGCAATCCGTCGAGCCTATACCAGACCTAGTGCCCGCGTTGCCTCCTCTCGCACTCTCCTCGATTGCTACGCAACATACGCAGCCTAGCATGGAACCCAAGCCTCCAACTCCAGCACTATCTTTGTCTTCAATTGTAGCTGAGGACATAGAGCCGGTAGAGCCCGTCGTGAGCCCTCGTGTCGCACTGGCTCTTTCAAACTTTGGCTTCTCCACGATTGAGAGTGTCGAGTGTCGTCCCATGTCGCCTCGAAGCCCAAGGAGAGATGCGTTCATTCTTCCCAGAGATGACGCTTCTGTGCCTCCAACGCCAACCGACAGACTCTTCGGCTCTGTGTTGTCCCGTGACAGGAAGAGGGATATCGAGTCCATCATTGCTGAAGACGAAACGCGCCTGTCTACGCCAGATTCGCCTAATGATGGAACTCCAGAATCACAATTACCATTCAAGGAAATTTCAACCAACACCGATGCTCGCTCCTCCCGCAAGCAGGGTTACTCCATGAATGACCAGGCAGCTCAGACCTCGCTGACTTCTGGTGCAATCGATCAATTGTTGAAAACTGGCTCGCAGCGTTCCTATAGCCACTTCAAGACACCCTCCTTTAGCTCCGTGGGTACTCCTGAGACGACGGGTACAGTTCGCGTTTATAGATCTCAAGAGAGCTTTGACTCCCCCCTTCGCCTTCGAGGCAGGCACATGGGCGATGCAGTTCTCGATGCAATTGTGGCTAGGCCTGGAAGTACAGCCAGCAGGCGTGGGTCTGGAGTTGAGGCACCGCTGTTGCATTCGAATCATCGTCCAACCATCGAGACAGTCCAATCAGAGCCATCTCACGGTCAAGGACAGAACCTCATGGGTCCTCCGCTCCGGCCAGCGTCTGCAACAAAGGCCCGCCCTCAGACGCCCAGACAGCAGGCCTCGCTAATATCTGATCGAGGCACACGCCCCGGTTCCGTACACCACGGCACGGCTGAAATCCATCCGTCTGGAAGAATCACAATGTTGTCAAGGCATTCGTCAGTGACATCATTCGCCTCAGAGATTGACACTCGCTTCAACATGCGGGCTGGAGACATGGGCATGAATCCTACTGGGTTTGGACCCAACACAGACCCTCGTATGATCCAGGCCATTACCCAAACCATGATCGGCGAGTTCCTCTGGAAGTATACCCGCAAAACTGGGCGCGGTGAGATGTCTGAGAAACGCCATCGCCGTTACTTCTGGGTCCATCCTTATACACGAACACTGTATTGGAGCGACAGTGATCCCTCTGCCGCCGGCAAATCAGAGCTCAAGGCCAAGAGCGTCCCTATTGAGGCTGTTCGCGTCGTGACTGATGATAATCCGATGCCACCTGGGCTGCACCGGAAGAGCTTGATCATCATCTCACCTGGTCGCGCGATCAAATTTACCTGCACGACTGGGCAACGACACGAGACTTGGTTCAATGCACTCTCGTATTTGCTGCTGCGGACTGGGCAAGAGCCTCAGACTGACGCAGAAGAGGTTGCGGTGCATATCACACAGGACGACGCTGACGATTGTAATCTACAAACGAGCCGAGCCTCTGGCCATGAGTCTCGGCCAAGACCTCCTCCATCATTGTCGTCTTACCATTCTCGCACTACAAGGAATGAGTCTCCTGCCCTCGACACGTCTATGAACATCCCCACGCTCACGGTCACGCCTTCCGCAAAACATCAGCATGGAGGTGCTGCGGGCCGTAGCTCGACTGGCACATTGAGCAAGCTCAGCGGGTACTGGCGATCTGGTGCACCAAAATTATCCGAGACTCTGTCCAACTTTCGTGGCCGCGGGGCCAGCGCTCAGAGCTGGAACATCTACGAAGCAAGTGAGGTGCATGACAGTGCCGAGGATTTACGCGAGTTGATTGAACGTCAAGATCGCGAATCCGATCGACTTGAGAACGTGAGGGCTTGTTGCGATGGCAAACACGACGTGGGCAGCTTGCCGCACACTGGTCGAAGAGGGCGTGGGCCCCCTTCACATACACATCCTGGATCTTCAACTGCCAGCACAACGCTGTCTTCCATGCGCCCCAAAGCCTGAAGCCACTGCTTATACGACACAATTTTGTGCCCGATGGGAGCCACACCGTGTTTCTTGTTCCGATAACGACCGCTTTCTGAACAATTACTTGGATTTCTGTTTAGGCCTGACTCGAACATCCGTGGGAATCTCTGACGATCATGACGATATCCTAATACTCTTTGCCAACTCATTATCATTTTTTTTGTCTTTTATTCTTTTCCCTCATGCTTCCTTCACACTATTCTTTCTTATATCCTTCTTTGTGCAGTTAATATCTCGTCCTAGCCTCCATACCGGAAGTCGATGACCAACAGTCACATTACGACGTTGACAAGTCTTCGGACAACAATGACAACATCGACAACAATACCGGCATTCACCGACCATGAAACAGTCCTTCCATCGGCTTTTTTTTTCCTTTTCTTTCCACTACTGCTTTAATCGTTTTATCATTTTCTCCTCGTTTCTCTTTTCTCTTTTCTTTCCCAGATAAAAAATAACCGGGACTCATAGTGGGGGATGGAGATCAACAATTTGGCCGTAAACTCCTGCCTGCACTGCGTTGTTGCTTGTCAGCACTGAGATCAATTGGCAGTTGTCTTGAAGAAGCGATATCACGTTTTGCTGTTGTCAGTGTGCTTTTTTGCCCGTTTCTGAGCGCATTTGTATGAGTACTACTACTAGCATTATCGCAAGCATGCACTAAGCCACTATGATATTCAACTTCGTGTTCGTCTTGGACAGCATAATTTCTTGTCTACGTCTGCATATTGTACTCAAACGTGCACCGAGCCATCTAGAGAGATGCGGCCTAGAGGTCCTTTACTAGTGAAATGCAAGAGCTTTGGCATGTGGCGCGGATCATATTGTGAGAGATGCTGTTGCATGCCTCGGGAAGTTGGGATGCTTTCGGGGATGACCCCTGGCCGGCCACGTTGGTTGCGTTAGCCGCGACAATAAGCCACATGAGCCACATGAGCCACATGAGCCACATGAGCCACATGAGCTCCACTAGAACCCCGTTAGCCACGCAGAAGCCACACAAAGCTCGAACACAACACATGTAAGGTACCTTCTACCTGGGTAGGTACATAGTTACTTGCAGTTACAAAGACAACGTGGACAACGTGGACAACATGGAGCAATAATTCCCAAGCTTGGCATTCGGAACGCAGGTTGCTTTGTTTCCATCCCTAGCAAGTGGAAGCTGCATGCCATCAGCTGCTAAACCCGATAACACGATTTCGCTTCCCGAGCCTGGAGCTCCATGATCTTTTGCCCCTCTTGACACCTTGACTCTCCTCATCTTGCCTCTCCTGCCATGTATGCTGGTCGCTGGTCGCCTTGGTCAAACACGACACGTATTCTTTTGCTGACGCCAAACTCTCTGCTTTGATCCTCCTTCCGCTATATTCCCACTCCGTTCACATCGACACAACTTTCTCTGCACCAAATACGTCCACTTGACGACGCGCAATAAACGACGACGCGCGCCCGAGTTTACCAGAGCCAACGCTGGAACGCGCACGCTCGTACATTTGGTTCAACATTGCACTCCGGACTGTGCAACCTCGGCTCGCCAGTGACCAGCGTGGTGGCTCTGGGCTCGGCGCGAAGCAGGAATTTACAGATCATTTGTTCAAGTAATACTGGCTGCGAGAGTGATCTCCACCTCTGCGTTCCCAGCATGGGACCATGGATGACGCTGCTCGTGACGTATCTCCTAGGAGGCGTCACATTCGTTCCGCTTGTCGTCTCGCTCATACTGCTTCACGCGCATTACACACTTCCACGACGAGAAGATCTGGTGCCCACCAACGGCCACGGCGAAAATGACATTGTCCAACCAGGCGACCATCTTTCAGCTCTGGAAGAAGCCAAGAAGAAAGCAGCCGTCGATGGGGCCAAGGCGCGGTCGGCTCGCGACCTTGATGTTGCGGCCGGCTACTTTGCCGTATGCCGTGAATATACGCCGATGGGACTCAACGCCAAACCCATCGAACGCGCTACGCCTGTTGGGTCGACCACTGTTGCTGCTCCGAGCCCCAGCGTCTATCAAACCATGTACAGGAGTATTTTCGACCGCAAGCCCACCGCTGGGCCGCTGGACGGCACAATTCACACTAACAGCATGAGCCAAAGACCCAAGAAAGCCGGCAACGTTTTCTATGTCGTTCTCAGGTATGGCATTGGCTTTCATTTTTCTAGTGCTACGTTCGAACATGACTTTTCTTACTCGAACTAGTGGCTAATACACTTTATTGGCAGACATGGGCATCTGATGCTATTTGATGATGACGACCAACTCGAAGTCAGACACGTCATTTCTCTGGCTCACCATGACATCAGCATCTACTCTGGCGGTGATGTTACTCCCGAAGGCGAGCTGTTCATTAAACGAAACGCCTTGCGCCTAGCGAGGAAACCGATTGATTTCGACAAGCAAGCACCGGACGTTCAAATATCTAAGCCTTTCTATCTTTTTTCTGAGAACTGCTCCGCCAAGGAGGACTTTTACTTTGCTTTGTTGAAAAGTCAGGAGCAGACGTTTGGTTTTGAATCCAACCCCCCCATTCCGAAAGGTTTCGAGGTGAGAAACATCATTTCCCTGGTCCAGAAGCTGCATGCATCAGAGGACCATGTGCATTCTCGATGGTTAAATGCCATTCTGGGAAGGATATTCTTGGCCGTCTACAAAACACGCGATTTAGAAAACCTGATCCGCGAGAAAATCACCAAAAAGATAGCCAGGGTGAAGCGTCCTTCGTTCTTAGCCAATATTACTATACAAAGAATCGAAACCGGTGAAACGGCCCCTTTTCTCACAAATCTGAAACTCAAAGACCTTACCGTTGAGGGCGAGTGTGTTGTGGAAGCGGAGATTCGATATACTGGCAATTTTCGGATTGAGGTTGGAGCTACGGCCAAGATCGACTTGGGGACGAGGTTCAAAGCTCGAGAAGTTAACTTGCTCCTTGCGGTTGTTCTCAAACGAATTGAAGGCCACATACTTTTCAAGGTCAAAGCGCCGCCTAGCAACCGCATCTGGATGTCATTTCAGACAATGCCCAAAATGGAATTGGCCATTGAACCCATTGTCAGCTCGAGGCAAATTACATATACACTTATCCTGCGTCAGATCGAGAATCGCATCAAGGAAGTCTTTGCCGAGACACTGGTACAGCCATTCTGGGACGACGTGCCATTTTTCAAGACGGAGCATAAAATTTGGAGGGGCGGTATTTTCCAGGATGATGACGTCGTGGTAGAGTCGTCTGACCCCCTCGAGGCCGCGCCACCACAGCAACTCGATGTTGAGTCCCTCGAGAAGCTGCAAGAAACTCGAAAAGATGTGTCCAATCAAACGCAACCGATGGAGAAGAGTCACTCTTCTCCCAATATCGATACGGAACAGCAACCAGCAGCAGGAGCAGCAGCGGCTCCCGGATTCTTTGGGAGAAAGACGGCAAAGAACACCAATGGTAGCGCGACGGTGTCTGTCTTGTCGACAAGCATCAACTCTAATTCCAATTCCAAGCCAGCCTCGACTTCGTCTACGAACAGTGCACCTCGGTCCCCCCAGATCGTGAAGAACTCAACAGACCCTGTCGTAGGCACCGAAACTGCGCATGCTGACATCTTTAAACCGTCTTCATCACCCCCGGACCATGCTACGAACTTGATGGCATCTTTGGCTTCCCGGTCTCACGAAACTTTGTCAATGCACACATCGCTAGGGGCATCGCCTGGGAAAAACGCGCCGTCAGGGTCGAGAATGTCTCGCCGTTCCTCGGCGTCGTCTAAGGAAGCGATTGAGAAAGAGAAGGGGCAGGACATTGGCAACGATGTGGAGGCAATTATACTCCCATCAGGTCGTCGCAATACTGCTTCATCAGCTGAGTCGTTTGCACGCAGCGAGGACTCAGGTCCTGCGTCGCCCACCCGATCGACAACAGCTAGTTCGGTCAAGAACCAAGCAGGTACCCTTGGCAGGAGCTTTTTTACCCGACGTGACACTGGCCATAGTACTACTACAGTATTATCCGAAACCTCTGCGGGAGGTGGTGAAATGAAGAAGACGACATTGGCCGCGGTCACCAACGCCGCCGAGCAAGCTAGACAGTGGGGTTTGAACGCTATTCGCAGACAACGCGAACAACGTCGTACTAGCGATAGAAGCCATCCGATTGATCTCACGCAGCCTATGGGGCGCGGCCAGCCTCTACCGCCCCCGGGAACCCCTTTACCAGGTCCCAATGACGGTACATCTAGGTTTGGCGTCGCGCAGAGTACGAAGCGGAAACCCGTCCCGACTTCGGCTTCCATACCAGAACAAGCCTCTGAAGAAGCCTCCGCAGAAACACAACATGGTGATCAGGCCCCATCGCTTCCCCAACGAAGGCGTAATAGAGGGGCAAGTCAGCCACAAGATGAAGAGATGGAGCAAAACATGTTGGTCGTCGCAGCCCCAGATGACGATCAGCCTGGCACTCCAGATGCAGAGATGATGACACCCAGCCCGCGCCTCGCGGCGGCTCCAGAGGTGACTCCCGCCCCAGAGGTTAGTGAAGGAGCATCAAAATCCACCTCCACCATGGTGCAGCAAGCTTCACGAGAGTCGCTGGCTCCAATAACGGAAGGGACGAAAGAGAGTCCGCTCAACGCTTTGCCGGCCACAGTGGCCTCTGTGTCCACTGTCGACGACGACGACGACGACGATGGATTTTCTGGTTGGATGGACAATGAAGGCATTGTCGAAGAAGTCGCCAAGCCAGTTGCTGCTCATGCCCCTGTTAAATTAAAGCAAGCGCAATGATCGGACATAGGCTTTGTTCTGTACGATATCCCAAGAGTGAGAAATTTTGACAAGAGAAGGGAAGGAAATGAACTGAGTTTGGGACGGGACGTTGATACTCAAACAGCGCGCGTGTAGGTATGTCATGATGAAAATCATAGGCTGGCAAAGACGGACAAGAGTCTGCTTTCCCTTTGTCTTTCTGCGTTTTACTCCCTGTCTTTCATCAATTGCTTTGTTTTCTGGCACAGGCGCTTGGAGTTGGTTGGGCTGATATGGACGCGGAATATAACATTTGTTAGCCGTCACTGTGGACGGGCCGGGACCCCCAAGTATGTTCTCACGCTTGGTGTGTTTCACTATGCATGTATATATATATATATGGCATGCGCGTAATGTATCATACACCTTGACCTTTTGAATAAGAATGGTAAAAGACAGCAAATACATGGGATGGGGGAGTAAGACTGTGAATGTGAGAAGAATGGTGATGGCTGGCCAGTCGGGGAGTTTGTGTAGCATGTGATATCTAAGCTTTAATGCTGTGATATCTGACTAATTACAATACTATGATGTCTTGCAGTGAATCACAAAATAGTGTAGTCTCTTGGAGAGTTTTGTAAGACTATGATTACATACATGGTTTGCATTGCACTACAACCTAATGTTGTAATAGGGTCTAAAACAGGAAGGTTCATTTTGAAAGTTCGTGAATATGGTACATGGTTGATGTATTGATTGCAGCATGTGGTGGAACATTGCATTACGAAGCGTTTATTCCTCAAGTATATGCAGCAGAGGCGCAAACGGACTCCTTGCAATGATTTGGCTAGGTACCTTCTTATGATACATAGACATCTCCACAAGTACAGCCTGTTGTTTATCACGCAAACGTGAAACAGCTTCACCGAGCTTGCCTCCAAGTTGGTCCACTGATTGCTTCAATGTGATGAAACAGCCCAAGATTAAAAGAATACTCACCACGCCAGTGATTCCGCGTCAAGCTCAGACTCGGCCAGCATCCGGATCACAGGCCCTGCCGTGGCCCTCAAGTCAGCCACCCGCGTCCGCTGTTTTGCCCGCGTCCAAAACACAGGGCAGTCTTTGCTATCGCACCGGACTTCCTCGAGGGGACTTGACCCAGCGCAGGTGCGGCACACGCGCAGCATGTCTTGGAAGCGGCTCTCTTCCACGCCCAGTCTTGTCTCGAGGGTGAAGAGCGATGCGGGGGTGTCGGCGCGGCAGTTCGAGCAGAGGACATGGCGCTCCTGGGAGTCGAACTTGGCGTTGCATACAAGGCAGTGCGTGGAGCGCATGTAGGATTCCAGTGTCGATTTCTTGGACGCTGGGCCGTCGTGGGCGGCGGCGACACCGGCGGCGGTCGGGTGGATGCGCTGCACTTTGGGCATCTCGTCGTACCATTGCCGGACGTTTGCGCCGACGAGATTGAATATGCGCTCGAGCGGCGGGATCAGATTCTTGGAGATGTAGTACTCAGCGTCAAGCTGCCAGTGGGGATTTGAGAGCAGATCCTCAGGGGCGACGCTGCGGTCAATGAGGCGTGCGCCGGGCGCACCCGTGATGATGACGTAGGGAACGCGCTCGCCATATTGGGGCTCTGCACGCGCGTCTTGGAGCATCTTCTTGGCGCTGATGAGGGCGCCGGCAGGGGGAGCCCCCTTGTCGGAGTAAGTGCCGAGGCGGACTTCACGTGCAAAGCAAAAGTCCTGTACCGACACGGCGCCGCGCATGATCTTGCCGCACTGCTTCTGGAAGTATGCCTTGATCTGGCTGAGATCGGCGGTATCAAACAGTATCTTGAGGGCCTTTTCCTCCATCTTTTGCTCTGCTGGTGTGCCGTCACGGCGGACAGTTTCTATGCCCTTGGCGTCGAACTCGGGCTTCATCTGGTCCTTGCTCTCAAACTTGTAGCCTACATAGCGCTTCTTGGCGAGCAGCACACAGGGGTGGTAGACTTTTTCAAACTTGAGCTTCATTGGCCGCGGGTTCATGTCGGTGATGGCCTTGGCAATCTCGTTGCCAATGTCAAAGGCCTGGTCTTTAGTCCTGCCTTTGAGATACACAAATAGACTGTCCGTGTCGCCGTACACGACTTCTGCGCCCCAGCGATCGACTGAGTGGATGTAAGCCGTGGCACGCTCGAGCGTCTCACGGCCCGTCTGCACGATGCTGTCGGCAATCTCGGAGCACGGCATTCGCCCTGAAAATGAGGCAGAGACGTATCCGTAGGTGACGTTCGCCAAGAGCTTCAGAGCGAGCTGTCGGTTGTTGAGCAGCCGCTGCAACACCTTGTCGTCTTTGTCTTTTTTCATGCCGCTCTTGACCATAACCCGTGTCTCCAGAATCTCAATCAACATCTTGGCCAGTAGTGACTTGCGGATGTTGGCCTTGGCGTACATCATGCCGTTAGGCGCGATGTTAATGTGATCTTTTAGCAACGCAAGGAGCCCCTGCTGACGCTTGTACTCCGTGAAGCCCATCTTGTTTGTGCCGCGCCAGTCGGTGATGCGTCCGAGAAAGGTTGAGTAGCAGTAATTGTATGCAATCATCACGCTCGGGTATAGGCTCTGGAAATCAAGCACCAGAAGCGGACTGTTGTAGAATGCGCTTTGTGGCTCCATGACCAGTGGCAAACATTCAAGTGCATTTTGACCGCCGACCTGCTTACGGCTCGGGGATACCAGCATAAAGTTTTCGGGTTTCGCGATGCGAAACATGATGGACTCGACTTTGAATTGTGACCCACGTGAGAACACAGAGAAGAAGTCAACGCCGAGCAGTCGAGCTTGTTCACTCGTCCTCGACATGAGCTCATTGGTTTCGAGAATCTCAATGTCCATTATTGTGCGTGACAGATAGTATCTCACAATTTTGCTGAGATCGGACGCTTTGCCACTCTTGTACCAGGAAGTTAGTGTCTTCCAAGAATAATGTGGCACCCGACGATGAAGTAAATGCCACGCCACGTTCTCAAGGGTATATTGGAGCAAATTCAGCTCCCCTCGCATCGCTCTCCAGATATTAATCATGTGCCGCCCGGTCACGCGGATTGTAGACGTGGTGTTGAAACTCCAGCGGTCGCTCTGTTTACCGCCAATTCGCCCGTGTGAGTCGCTTTTCATCCGTGAAAATTCATCGCACAAATTGTAGTCGTACTTCAACCTCGCCCGTTCGATCAGATAGCCCCAGGAACTGCCATGCACCTCATATCCAGTTAAGATGTCGGGATCATATGTTCTAACGATCTCGACCATTCGAACAATCAAGTCCAGTTCAGAACTCTCTTCGACCACCTCGGTGCTCGTCGGCTTCGCCATCATGCGGCCCGGACTTCCGTCTTTGGAGAATACAATAATGCCCGTCTCAATCGCATTCGAGGGATTTTGGCTGTGTCTCATCATCTCATCGGACTTGCAGGCCCAGAACATACACTGGACTTCGTCCTCTTCAGGATTGGGCACGTATTTGCCCCTCGTGTTGACGTGTATTTCCAGACTTAAGGTGCTCATGTACTGCACTTCGTGTTCAACACTGGTTGTCTTGGCTCTTTGGGTGTATTTGAAGCCGTGTTTGTTCTTGGGCGTTGGGCCCTCGATTTGCGATATCCAAGCTTTTGGCATGGATGTGATTTTTTGAGTTGCTGCTTCGATTGCCTTTCGTCTTTCTTCCTCTTTCCTCTCCAGCCATTGTCGTACCTCCTGATGGGTTGGGGGGAGTGCGGAGAAGTCCCAACTACGCCAGGAACAAAGTCGCCGTTGCTGGTCTTGTTGTTGCTGCAAAGCTTGTCGAGCATGAGAAATATCTGGTCTGATTCCGTGACTGGACGCCGACAAGCCATCAATATCGAAATCAGGAAGAAATGGGACAGTGTTACCCTCGAGCCGGAACTCCCGGCCGGCATACTCGCGAACTCGTTCTGGCACGTCTCTTTCTTTGCTATAATAGGCATCTTGATAAATGACACTAGGACAGCGAAGGTCCTCCATGGCCATGCTTTGCTCACGCGTTGGCGGCACGCCGGAAAAAATGAGGTATGGCCTCGAAGTTACTTGGTTGATGGCCTGTTGGATTTTGGCCTTCTCATCACTTTTCTCAGTAAGACTTGACGATATCATAGGATTCCGAGCAATGTTATTTGAAAAATTCGATCTGTGAGACTGCGATAGAACAGCCTCGAAGGACACAGACTGCACTGGTCGACCAACGTTACTCTGCCATGATGATAAGGGCGATGATTTTTGGCCAAAATGCAACCTGGAAGTTTGTTCACCTTCGTCGTCCACAACTAAGGCTTTCATGATGTTATCCCTCGATATGGCGGAGCCATCTGTCATAGTCGATTTGTCTTTTCTCTTCTCATCGGTCTTCCGAGCGACAGATGTTGAGCTGCCCACTGCTTCTGCACATTTGCCACCATTTTGCTGCGAACCCCCTTTGAGAAATCCCGCATGTGTGCTGTTCTTGTGTAGATTCGATTGAGATTCACGCTTCGAAAACTTCTGGACACTGCTGTCCAACGAGCCTGAGTGATGGCGTTTCAGTCCTCTCGTTCGAAGTGGGCGCTCTGGCTCAGCCTTGGGTGCCCGTCCTACAAGGCTCTCGTCCTCAGCAAAGTCGAGAAGCTCTTGCGAGATAGGCATCGTTGGGAAAGTCCCTGTCCTGAATATGCTGAGGCCAAGGCCAAGGCCAGGCATAAGATTTGACGAGAATAGAGGCGGCTCTGAAACAAGACAGACTTCCGTGTTGCCTGTTGGTGCCGGCCTCCCTGCGCTTTGACGAGTATCTTCGACTTCGAGCCTTTTAGCTTCGTCATACTTTTCCATCTGGAAAAAGTCCCCCAGGGCTTCTTCGTCGGAATCTTGCGGGAATAGGTCTTCGTCGTCCACAGCCATTCCTTGCATAATCCTCCTCTCATCGACATCGATACTGCCGGCTGATTCGATAGAAGACGGTGTCATATTTGAAGGCAATCCAAGCGCTGGCATGAGGCTATTGGGATACAAATCTTCGACTGACTCAAGAGAAGTACGAATCTCTCCTTCAGGATCAAGTACTTTCGCGAAGCCATCAAAATCGGGCTTCTTGCTGGCGAGACTAGACAACTCCGAATCTGTTAAACTTTGGATTTTATCCCTGTACTCCTGCTCATGAATCCAGCCTTGTGATTGGGTTTGTCTCGGATCAGCAGACATGGTCACCATCACCTCAGGCGGAAAAGGGCTTTGGCCTGGGTGAGCTTTGGACATCTGCCTCTGCCGCCGCTTCGTTTCAGTTTCCCACAGTCCTGCCATACTGTACACCAGTTTCGCATCTCCTGGAATCGCATTATTCCGCTCAATAAAATCATGATGAAGTGGCCGCTCCTTGACTAACTTTCGATTAACGATGTGCTGCACACAGATATCTACTTCAATTGAACAGTGACTAACACGAGGCAAAGAGAGGTCATCAGTGACATGTGCCTGGATAATCGATTGACTGTGCCAAAGATGTGGAGAGTTTGAGGAAGGATGATGTTCAGGTACTGGAGCTCGAAAGGCCGTTCTGGACGACTCAATGTAATCACATCCATACAAGTTGTAGTCTATCATGAACTGCAAAAGGTATTGCAAATGAGCCTCGTATGGCTGGAATTTCCTTTTCATGATCACTCCTTGCTGAAGAAGGTCGGCCAGTCGTGTCATGACGACGGGGTTGAACATGTAGATTTTGAGGAAAGATCGAAAGCCGACATGAAAGCCGTAGAACGGAATTCCCTTTACCAGAGTTATCCGCGCCACAAACTTGCCATTATTGTCATACTGATCCCTCCTATAGCTCACTGCGAGAGCATGATCTATTGAGAAATGGAGTCGGTACATGTATGCTCCGACTGTCGGACTCCATTAGCCCAATGCCAGCACCAGCGTTGACTCCCCGAAGCACAGCCACATACCTTCGTCAGGCGCCAGCTCCCCTTCATATTCGACGTACAAGTAAGGAAATGCGCCATGAATGTGAGCACATACTTTCTGCCCCGTTTCCGTGGAGCCGAATACCCTTACGACCGGAACCTTGGGGCCTTTGCCTACTTGCGAGGCCCGAACATCATTGCGAAGCTGAGGATCATATCGAGTCGGGCTGGTCTGGTAGTGATCGATGCAGTTCAGCCTGACTCGGAACAAATTCATGCTTCCTCAGCAGAAATACGCATTGTTTTCAATGAAGGCGCTCAGCTCAACCCATGCCACCGCGGTGACTTGAGGGTTGAGAGTTCGAAGCGTTCCCGGCGTCTCACTCAAGTCATACCGTTCGAGCCTCAGAGTTCAGGCATTAATATCCTTTTCTCTGTGATTTCGATCGAATTGTGGCATTCCCGAGGAAGATTTGTGTAACAATATGTTCTGCAGATGTGTTGTCTGAAGACATCATACTATAACCTGCAGGCTTAGTACCATTTCAACAGGGTTGAAAAATCACACATACCTAGGTATCTACAGACTACTCTCTACATGACGTATTGATTGCTGGGCGTGACATGTTGGTGGAGCATGACAATATTGTCATGTACAGTACCTACGTATCCACAGGTACCTGACCAGCACGAGTACATAGGAGCTTAGGTAAGCGCCCTCCACTGTTCCTTAGAAGTCAGAAGTTCAAGAACCCTTGTTTCCGGCTGGCCGTATCCTACGACTGCAAAAGCTCTGGTGGCGCGAACCATTACGATAACTTCATTAACGTCGCGCAAGCTATTAGAAGAATTTTTTCTTACGCGCTCATTAGCGTTTACTCTCAAAATGGCGGCCGCTCCCTCTCGAAAGCCTGAGCCAGGCGCCGCAAACAAGGAGAAGAACATATATATGCCCTCCTTCATCAGTAGAAAGCCATTCTACGCCAACGAAGATGACGATGATAATGATTACCTTAAGCATCAGCGGCGAGAGGAAAAGAAAGAGTCAACGGCATGGTATGATCGTGGTAGGAGAGCCGGCCCTGCTGCGACCAAGTACCGAAAAGGCGCGTGCGAAAACTGCGGCGCAATGACACACAAAGCTAAGGATTGTCTAAGTCGCCCAAGGGCCAAGGGAGCAAAGTGGACGGGGAAGGACATTCAAGCAGACGAATTAATACAAGAAGTCAGGATGGGCTGGGATGCCAAGCGCGACCGCTGGAACGGTTACGACTCAAAAGAATACCGTAATGTGGTGGAGGATTTTAATCAAATGGAGGAACTGCGCAAGCAGTCACAAAAGGCGCAAAATGGTGAAGATGACGCCGAGGATGGCGATAAATATGCGGAGGAGAACGATATGAATAAGCATCAAAGTACAGCAACTCGACAGCTGCGAATACGTGAAGACACAGCCAAGTATCTCCTGAATCTCGACCTGGAGTCTGCGAAATACGATCCAAAAACACGGTCGCTGGTCGACGCAGGGGCTACTGGTGGCAAGGCTGCCGAGCTTTACGCGGAGGAAGGTTTCATGCGATCATCAGGCGAGGCCAGGGACTTCGAGACAGCGCAGCGATACGCCTGGGAGGCACAAGAAAGGAGTGGCGATACAACACAACACTTACAAGCAAATCCGACCGCGGGCGCCTTTTACCGTAGAAAGGAGCAAGAGGAGACGGAACGCATGCGAGCCGAACGTGAGAAAGAGCTGCTGGGAAAATATGGTGGCGAATCCCAGAAGCCCATACCTACCGCGTTGCGCAACATGATTGTCACAGAATCAGAGACATATGTGGAATACGATGAGGCGGGTCTCATCAAAGGAGCACCACGAAAAGCTGCCAAGTCGAAATACTCCGAAGACGTGCTAATCAACAATCATACTTCAGTTTGGGGTAGCTGGTGGTCAAATTTCAAGTGGGGGTATGCCTGTTGTCACTCCTACGTGAAGAACAGCTACTGTACAGGAGAGGAAGGCAAAGCCGCCTGGGAAGCAGCCGAAAGGCAAAGAACGGGTGCCAATTTGATTGAAGCAGCCGCCGAAGGGGACGGAACGCAGACGCAGGAGGAGGAGGAGGGGGCGAAGCAAGAGGCCAGCGACGTGAATGCCAAGAAGCGCTCTCGGCAAGAAATGCTGAATGGTGTCTCAGAGGCCGAGCTGGATGAGTATCGCAGGAAGAGGGCGGCTGCAGATGATCCGATGGCAAAATTGCTTGGTCAAGACCAATTGTTGAGCTAGCAGTTTATGTAGGACAAGCCTGCCACATCCATCACTGCAATATGTGCCTGGTCCATTTCAAGTGCGTGAAACTCACGCAATGAGAAGATGTAGGCTGTAGAATAACTCGATGTGAGGGCTGAAATTACTAGATCGTAGTGCCATATGTACATAAGTTGAACCTGAAGCCGCACAAGAGCTAGTCGGTTGTGTTCGTAAAATAATGGCACTTCATTCACATTCGTTACGCACGTTTTGCGTAGGTCATCCTGAAGTTTTCAAGAAAGAAAAAAAAATGTTGGTATTGGTTTAAAATCAACCCATGTTTATCCTTAGGCCAACGCCGCTCGTCATGACAACCATCTTTTCAATCCGTCAGCTGTGTGTCGAGCCATTTTCCCAAACATGTCGACTGATTTACTCGTCATCCTCCTCTTCCTCGCCCTCGGCACCGCCCTCGGCGGCCTTAGCCTTCTTTCTGCGAACACGACCAGGGCGACCGCTGCCGAACGGCGAGTTCAGAGCGAAGTCAATGTGCTTCTGAGAGTCGAGACGGACGATGAAAGAAGGAACGTTGACAATCTGCTTGCCGACACGAATGTGGCGCTGGCGGATGAGAACACGAGCGTGGTGAATAGTCTTGGCA
The DNA here is from genome assembly GCA_018360055.1 of Claviceps monticola. Classification (NCBI taxonomy): domain Eukaryota; kingdom Fungi; phylum Ascomycota; class Sordariomycetes; order Hypocreales; family Clavicipitaceae; genus Claviceps; species Claviceps monticola. The sequence goes on from SRPP01000017.1 coordinate 28,395, forward strand.
AGACCCAGCTTGAAGACGCAAGTCTGAAGGCGACGCTCCAAGAAATCTTCGATCTTCAGGGCGAGCACATAATCGAGCTTCATGCGAGACTCATCGAGGACACCGACACGGACGAGACGGCGAATGAGGGCATTGCCTTCGAAAAGACGCTTGGGGTCTTTCTCGTCGAGAGTCAAAAGCTGACTGCGAGGGCGTTAGACGTCAATTAACACAAGAAAAATCACGACATGCCGAAGACATACCGGGCAGCACGACGAATCTTGGACAGAGTCAGACCGACTCTCCAGACCTCACGCTTGTTGCGGAGACCATACTCGCCAACGAGTTTCAACTCGGAGTCCCTGTTGCATATAGTTGTCAGTTTCGGTCACAATCGACTTAAACAGAGACAAGCTCATGTTCAGTGGCCGGTGGTTACTGACAATCGAGCAGACTCGAAAGGTCTACGAGGGACACGGGAGGTCTTCGAATGGGCGCGGGGAGGCATACTAATTGAATTGTTAACGCCTGCGATGGACACGTTATTGGGTTTGCGAACTTACTTGAATTGCTCCTGTGGTGATGGCTGGGGATGAAAACGATTGCATCACGCGGAGAGCGAGAACCTTTTCGATTGTGGGAAGGTAAATTCCTCCCAGTACTCTTTCCGTCACGTGACTCTCAAGCTTCGAACCCTAAGTAAACTCCTGCACAAAGCGCCCCACTACGCACAACCAAGCCCTACTTCGCGTCCCAGTGGACCAAGGGAAAAAAATATCGGATTATCTAAGCCGCCGCTCCCACAACCGACCGCAAATTCGACGATCCCAGAAGTGGAGGCTTTCCAGCTCAGTTCACTTCTGTCAATTCCTCGATCACGAACTCGTTGCTCGCCAAATAAGACGAAATGGGTCACTCTTACGGAAAGCGAGCGGGCACCCGCGTGCGTATAATCTTTCGATCTCCGAATTGCGACGGGCACAGCCAACCCAAAAACTAATGCCGAAATAGTATGCCTTCAGCCGCGACTTCCGTCAGAAGGGCATGATCGCCCTGAACACGTACTTGAAGACGTACCGGTGCGTACACGCGATACAGGTCTTACGTCGAATTGAAGCGAGCGATGTGGAAGAGAAACTGATTTTCGACATACAGTGTTGGCGATATTGTTGATATTAAGGTCAACGGTGCCGTTCAGAAGGGGTAAGATCTTTGGACATCACATTCGCACGGCAGGCTCGAAATGAGCAGTCCAAGTGCTCCGACAACTTGAAACCGAGAGGCGACTGACAATTCGCGCATAGTATGCCCTACAAAGTCTACCACGGAAAGACCGGCGTAGTCTACAACGTCACCAAGTCCTCCGTTGGTGTCATCATCTACAAGAAGGTGTGGCACCGATACATCGAGAAGCGCATCAACGTCCGAGTCGAGCACGTTTCGCCCTCTCGATCCCGTGAGGACTTCCTGAAGCGAGTCAAGTCCAACGCCGAGGCTAAGAAGAAGGCTGCCACTGAGGGTGTTACCGTACAAGTCAAGCGTTCGCCTGGTCTGCCCCGGGAAGCTTGCACCGTTTCACTCACCGACAACCCCCCTGAGACTGTTACTCCTTTGCCTTACGAGACGACAATTTAAAAAGGATGTGCGGGTTGGATGGTGCGGTTCTTCGTTTTTTCTTGTGGTGCTGCGTCCGGATGGGAAGAAACTCAGCATTGCAGGGTCTGCTTTTCGATATTCATAGGGAATTGAAACCATGTGGCATCAACAAACAAATTATTCCAATGTCATCCGTTATGATTGCACATTGTTCATACTATGGATGTACTCTATGGGCTATCACGTATAGCTCAGTGGATGGATTGGCACACCGATGTGTCATCTTTATTGTTAGAGAAATGCCAGAACAGAGACCTCGGTCTTGCAGTCGTGAAATGAGCAAAATGAGACTGCTGTCCAGCGTATAAAAAAGATTACAATCCCACACTCGAGATTTGAAACTTCGGGCGATGTTATCGCGAGGTACTCATTGAAGTATTATGTAATTACACGCTTCTCTAGACGATGTCTGTAGCTTGTCTGTAGCTCTGGTGGTTCAAGAATTCGGAAACAAGTTGGAGGAGCTGTATCTCTCAGGTTCACTATTACGCATTGGCTTTGTGTTGTCCCAAACCATATAACACGATCCCTGTGAGCCTATTGATCAGCCTTTGTTGAATCTCCCTGAGGGAACTGATTCATCAATCCGACACCAGGCTCATGAGCCTAACGACGCGCCCATGAATTGAATGGCAAACACGGCGAACTATACAAATTAATGTCGTTATGGTTATATGCAGTATCAACTACAAAACAGTTCCCATCTGAATGTTCAGAGGCTTGCAAGTAACTCAACGAAGGCAACTTGGCGCTGTTTTGATGACAGCAATTTTCCAGCAGACATCTCCATACTTGAATTGGTTAAATGAAGAGATCGACTAATCACTCTGTCCATTTCCTTGCCGTGAACACAATTAGGTAGTCTACGTTGCGGCCAAACCGTTACGCGGACCCGCGTGGGTACCTGGAATGACGTGGCCCTGCAGTCACTCCACGCATTGTGCTTTCTTGGAGAAACAGTGTACCGGCGAGCATTGCTGCCCAAAGTCTCGACCTCAATTAGATCCATCCTTTCAGTTCTCAAAGGCATTGATTTTACAGGCATCCCTGCTCGTCTCGGGCACATGAAATCGACAAATTCTACGGAGCACGGAGTAATGACACAGGGTAGGTAGGTGCCGCGGTAGGGGTGCATGGACCGACTGCAGGAAAGCGTCATTCAGCCCCACTTCCTGATGCATAACTCAGCCACAAGTTGTCATGCACTGTTCATGCCTGAGATAATTTCCTAAGCCGACAGCGACAGCGACACAAATGAGGGTTCCTGTCTGAGCTCTATTATATCGCAGACAACGTCTCGCGATCCCTCCTTTGGCTTATCCTCAGCGGCTTCGTTCTTTTGCTTGTCTTGTTTCGTGTGGGGTTAGCGCTCCCGACTTGCCAACTGGGCGCCGCGCCGCACTTACCCCTTTTACTACAACGCCAGCCGTGAGCACCCGTCGAGCCTCGCTCAACAACTGTAAGGATGACTTCACTACGAACGACGGAACACACCAAGTATGTTACAAGATGGCCTCCTGAAGATTCAAGTCCGATTGATGCGGCTACTCTGCGTACTAACATTATGGCTTCAACCAGAACAGATCAGGAGCTCGCCATTAGCATCAAGAAGGCAACCAGCAGCGACGAGATCTCCCCCAAGCGCAAACATGTGCGAGCATGTATTGTCTACACCTGGGACCACAGGTCGTCCCAGGCTTTTTGGTCGGGAATCAAAGTGTATGATGCCACAGTGCTCTCGAGGCCACGGCCAAAAGAAAAGCTGACCACGCTAGCAGACAGCCAATTCTTGCCGACGAGGTCCAGACGTTCAAGGCCCTGATAACAATACACAAGGTCCTTCAGGAGGGGCATCCATCAGCACTGAGAGAAGCATTGGCGAACAGAAGTTGGATCGATGGTCTCAATCGAGGAATGTCGGGCGAAGGCATGCGTGGCTACGGTCCCCTCATTCGCGAATACGTGTACTACCTTCTCGCCAAGCTATCTTTCCATCAACAGCACCCCGAGTTCAATGGAACGTTCGAGTACGAAGAGTACATTAGCCTGAAAGCAATCAACGATCCCAATGAAGGCTACGAAACCATCACCGACCTCATGGTACTGCAAGACAAGATTGAGCAGTTTCAAAAGTTGATCTTCTCCCATTTCCGGAACGTCGGCAACAACGAGTGCCGAATCTCTGCTCTAGTGCCACTCGTGCAAGAGAGCTATGGCATCTACAAATTTATCACAAGCATGCTACGCGCTATGCATTCTAGTAAGTTTTATTGGCGTCGGCAGCCGGCAGCTGTCGGACACGAATGTAGCGCTAACGGACGTGATGTACAGTCACCGGAGATGACGATGCGCTACAACCACTCAGAGAAAGATATGACGCTCAACACTACCGCCTAGTTAGGTTCTACTACGAGTGCTCGAACCTTCGATACCTGACTAGTCTCATCAGCATCCCCAAATTGCCGCAGGATGCTCCTAACTTGCTGGCTGACGATGACGATGTGCCAGCGCTTCCAGCAAGACCAAAGCAAGAAATTGAGCGAAGACCAACCCCTCCGGCGGAGCCCAAGTCACAGGAGCCTGATGCGATTTCGGAGTTCTGGAAGGGCGAGTTGGACAGACAGAACCGCGAGTACGAAGAGCAGCAGAGAGTCTTGGAAGAGAGGCAAAACTCAGCCCTACTTGCGCAGCAACAAGCTCAGGAACAAGCTCAACGCGAATTCGCGGAACAGCAGCGTCGGTTGGCGGAGCAGCAACAACGAGAGCAAGAAGCGCTGTTAGCGCAGCAAGCGCAATGGCAGACTCAAGGCAGGCTGGCCGAGCTGGAACGGGAAAACCTCAACGCTCGTGCCCAATACGAGCGTGACCAGCTTATGCTTCAGCAGTATGACCAGCGTGTCAAGGCTCTGGAAGGCGAGCTTTCGCATATCCAAAGCAGCCTTGGCCAGCAAATCACAAGCAAGGATGATCAAATAACTGCCCTGCAAGAGCAAGTGAATACGTGGCGAACCAAGTATGAGTCACTGGCCAAGCTTTATTCGCAACTTCGACACGAGCACCTGGACCTCCTCCAGAAGTTCAAGACTGTGCAGCTCAAGGCAGCCAGCGCTCAAGAGGCCATCAATAAGAGGGAAAAGCTGGAGCGCGAAATCAAGACAAAGAATCTCGAGCTTGCGAGCATGATCCGCGAACGCGATCGAGCCCTTCACGACAAGGATCGACTGCATGGCGATAACAAGGATGAGGTGGAGAAATTGAAGCGTGAGCTACGGATGGCGCAAGATCGGGCAGACAATCTGGAGCGCAGCAAAGGCAACGAGCTGTCGACAATTCTGGCCAAATACAATCGCGAAATGAGCGATCTGGAAGAAGCGTTGCGAATTAAGTCGCGGGCGTTGGAGGAGTCCCAGTCGCGCATTCAAGACGGAGCATCTGATCTGGAGCAGCTTCTCAGGGACAAGGAAATGGAGTTGGAAGTGTACAAGACTGGCATGGATGAAGCGTTGGTCAAGTTGAATGATCTAGAGAACTCGCACGGTGCGACGGATGAAGCATTGGACGGGCAGATCGATGCTCTAATTCTGTCGAACCTAGACAAGATCAACGCCATGATCGATTCAGTCCTGGAAGCCGGCGTCGCGCGGGTCGACGACGCGCTGTACGAACTTGACTCGTCCATGCAAGCTGGTAACCAGAATGCGTCACCATCGTTTGTTCTTTCTCAGATCGAAAAGGCATCCGACAGTGCTACCGAGTTCGCGACAGCGTTCAACAGCTTTATTGCTGACGGACCCAACAGCACCCACAAAGAACTCATTAAGGCGATCAACGTGTTTGCAGGCTCCGTGGCGGACGTGTGCAGCAACACCAAGGGTCTCTCTCGACTGGCAACCGACGACAAGAAGAGTGACTCGCTGATGAATGGGGCTAGGCAATCGGCGGAGTCGAGCATCAAGTTTTTCCGTAACCTGCTGAGTGTTCGGCTCGAAGACGTGGACACTGATCAGAAGATTGACATTGTCATCAACCGAAATCACGATGTGCAGATGAACCTCCAGAAATTAAACAAGCTCATCGAGGCCTTTGCCCCTGGTTTTGGCCAGTTGACGAACAACAAGGGCGACATTGGCGACCTCGTCGATTCTGAGCTGGGCAAGGCAGCAGATGCCATTGCAGCGGCAGCGGCCCGTCTGGCCAAGCTCAAAAACAAGCCTCGAGACGGATATTCGACGTACGAGCTCAAGGTGCACGACTCTATTCTCGATGCTGCCACGGCCATTACAAACGCCATCACCCGACTCATCCAGGCGGCTACGGTGACGCAGCAAGAGATTGTCCAAGCCGGCAGAGGGTCCTCATCGCGTACAGCCTTCTACAAGAAGAACAACCGGTGGACGGAAGGACTGATATCGGCAGCAAAAGCCGTGGCTTCATCGACCAACGTTCTCATCGAGACGTCGGACGGCGTGCTATCAGACCGGAACAGCCCCGAGCAGCTTATCGTAGCGTCCAACGATGTCGCTGCATCCACGGCTCAGTTGGTCGCGGCATCGCGGGTCAAGGCTGGCTCCAGATCCCAGAGCCAGGAGAACCTCGAGCAGGCCAGCAAGGCGGTTGGGGCAGCCTGCAGGGCTTTGGTGCGACAGGTGCGCAGCATGATTCGCGAGCGAAGCCAGGAAGACGACCAGGAAGATTATGCCAAGTTGGGGGCCCACGAGTTTAAAGTTCGCGAGATGGAACAGCAGGTGAGTGACGAAATGCTGACTCTTCTATTCCTCTTTCCCCAACTTCCTTTTTACCACAGGCTGCACTACACTTCCTCCTACCCATTTACTGGATGCACACACACACACACAAACAAACACACATAACCACATATGTGGCCCTTCCCGGCATACTCTCGTGCAGACTACATCATGCCATGCACTATGCACCTGGGCTGTCTAGTCGTGTGTACCAATCACCAGTGTCCTGGACTGGACAGGACAACAAAGTCGCACCTCGATGGCAGAGACAAGAATAACAGATGCACATCAATGGGCCGATGAGATTGGAGGTGATAGGTGATTGGTATCTCAACCTACATAAGCCTAGCGAAATGATACCTTTGTCTTTGCCTGTCGAGGCGCGACATGGTTGCCCTGGTCCTAAGATCCTCTCACATCCTACCGTCGGGCAGTCGTCGCGGGCGGCAGTGCTGCGTTTTCCTCTGGACGAGCGATCATAACAACACGCTACACGTATAGCCATAATGACACGACATACGCATTTGGGCTTGTGCCACAGCATGCAGTATCTTCGGCATGGCGGCGTCTGCAGTACCTCCTGCACGTCTCCCCTAAACGAGGTCCAAGTGGACCATGACGTTCTCGGCTTTTGTAAACATGATGTTTGGGCTGTTTGCTCGCAGCACGCACAGCATGCCCCTCTCTTCCCTGTTATCCGCTGCAAAGATGCTCGTGACGGGCGTCATATCACAAACTGGATTCATTGCTGACCAAAATGCACCATCACCCCCGGGGTGGGAGTGCGTACTATTAACAGGTCGAAATTCTCAAGCTGGAAAATTCACTGGCTTCGGCGCGACATCGGCTTGGCGAGATGCGCAAGATCTCGTATCAGGAGGACTGAGTTTCCAAGTCGAGGTTTGGCCAGAAAAAAAGGTCACCTTGGAGCGTCAATATTCCGAATGTACCTGGTACACTAGCCGAAAAGTATCTGATTTGGCATCTCATTAGCCATTTCCCTGGGAGAACTCTCATTCTCTTCTTTGTTTCCATCTATCTCTCCATCTTTCTCCGTCTCTTTCATGTACTGTCCGACCATGGTCTGTCTTCATCAATTCTCTTTTTTCTTTTCTTCTTCAACATCACATGCTAGAAAATACAGCAAGTTTCAGATTCCGTTGCGTGTGATGCGAGGAGTAACGTCGTCTTGACGTCGGGCCATGTTCATTGCGGGCGCAGCTAGCCGCAGCTGCAGTACCTAGTGTACCTATTCTACTGTATCTACCATACTGTGCTCAGGAAACCAACACCTACAGGCTACCGTGCGCTTTGGTTTCCAGGGGTCTTTGCCGTCTGACCTGTGCCGACTTCCCGACCTTGAATCTGCGTTTGCTCAGATGCCACGAAGAGGTCTCACGGCTTATTTCTCCGCTTTCGTGCAGCTAAGATGGCTTGCGCATGGGTACATACATGTGTTACAACAACCAAGTCCAGAATCCAATGAATCCAAGTCCAGGCCCAATTCTCAAAGCCAAGACCGAGCAGAGTGGATTTGGTTTCCTTCCATCTGATACCGACTGCGGTGTCGAGGGCGGGCCGGGCATGGGGGGTGGACGTCAAAACGCAAGCTCCGGAATGTGCGCCCTTTTTGCGCCATGTGAACTGAACGATGTGACGTCTGAGCCAAGAGGAGCGCGTATCAGAGAGCTCGACAGTGGAGGCTTAGCGGCGACAGAAGGAGCTGCAGTGGCTGCCCGGTGGCAGAAAAGTACGTAGTAGACTGGCCAAAGAACAGAACTTTCTGCAGGGACAAGAAGAGGCGTTGCTTCGATGAGCTAGATGTTTCGCACGAGCCAGCCCTTTCCACGAACCAAGACGTTGGAAGACATCGAGAGGAGGCAGACCCTACCGACAAAGAACGACACATCGTAGGTAAATATCCGTTGGTCACGAGAAACCAAATTGAAAGCAGGGAATTCTGCGCGAGTTTAGTTCTCCTCGACTTGGGTCCGACGACCGTGCTGGATGGAACACATGGCAACTCAAACTCGTCATCATCCAGACACCCAGAGCGCTCTTGTAATGGCTTTCCTTCCCCTGGAACTGGGAAACGGAGCGACGGTGGCGATCAAAAGTGGCTTGACCAACTGGATAGAGGATATACTCCGTATACAGGATATGTCTGCACGAGTCCGATCGCAAAGATGAAGCCTCAAACTCGGCCTTTGTCAAGTCTCGGCGATTATCGTCACCAACGCCTTTTACGTAGCGTAATTGTTAACTCCGTAGGTAGTCCCGAACACGCGGCGCGAGGATAAACTTGAAGCTCAAAATGAGTGCATACTGTACATACCTACCCCCCTCTCAAGCGGGTGGCTTTGATGGGGCGGAACAAGTAAAACACTCATCACAACCCCCATCTAATAAGCCTTGCGCCAGGCTCCCAAAAACGACCTTCACTAATTACTCAAAACCGGCGAAAATGAAACTCCATTTCGATGATCACGCAGCCTGTTGGTATCCCAGAATGTGCTAACGGAGTTCGATTCGTCCGGCCTTCCTCGCCGAAGCCACCTACAGCACATAGCGCAATCTGGATCCTCTCCTCTCTGCTTTACCTAGTTGTATGTATTAGCGGCGCCGCCCAAAACAAGCCCACCTAGGTAAGGTACCCTAGGCAGGCAAAGAGGTACCCTAGGCAGGCAAAGAGGTACCCTAGGCAGGCAAAGAGGTACCTTAGGCAGGCAAAGTACATAGATGTCGTAGTATGTAACTCATCTACAATGGATGCCGAAACGGACTTGACAAGGGCTTTCCTTTCTCCATCCATCCTCGGGGCGAACCCCCTTTGCGCGGGAAACGGAAACCTGAAATATCCGACGTGGGGTAGGTAGAAAGCTAAAGAAATTGGTCGCCTCTTTATGCGCCTCTCGAGTCTCATTCTTCGCGATGGATACATACATACTTGATGACTTGAGTACATACATACATACATACATACATACATACATACATACATACATACATACATACATACATACATACATACATACAAATTTTCCTCAGGTGACTTGACTGACTGTGTTGCCTTCCTGAGTCCTTCCCTTCTCCGGTCCCCTCAAAAGTGGTGGCGGTGAGCTGGGCATCCTATTCGAAGTGGCAAAGCGCCCATCGACTTTTCCGCGGGCGCAATCGCAGGCGCGAATTATTAGGCCCATGATCCATCCATCAGGTTGATGTCACTGGCCCAGGCAGAGCAGCAGCAAGCAAGCTCGGCCACAACAAATCTCCAAGAGTCTTCTTTGTCTTCGTCTTCGTCTTTCTCTTCTTCGTCAGAGCCAAGTTAAACTAACCCCCATACGTACGAAGCCCTGTGAGGGGCCTTGAAGCCAGTGACGCACGATGGGGTGCTTCGAATCTGGAAACACGCCCTGAGATGGGGGGTGCGTCGATTTTGGGGGGGCGTCAGTTTCGTCACGACGAGAGCTTCACGTGGCTACCATGTGGCCATGTCGATTTTCGATTTTCGATTTTTGACTTTCGGAAATTCCGTATTCTGCCACGTTGTGTGGGGGAACTTGGAAGGTTCGCTGAGACGAAGGTGACGCCCTAGACAGAGAGGGCCAGTCGGACCTGAGTTGGTTGTAATAAAAACATGGCCATGGACTGCCGACAGTGAAAGGACTCGACAGCATATAATTATAGGGATTTGTTAGGCGATGCATCGTGTAGGTCACGAGGTGTACTGTTTTGCATTGAGGAAGGCCATGGCCTGCAGTTGCAGATAGGACTCAGCACTGTTTCGAGGTTGGACTTATAAGGGCCCTGGGCACCTGCTGGTATCAATTGCCCGCAAGTGTGTATGTGTGCATGGGAATTGATATTCAATCAAGTTTGCAATGCACACCAAGTGTTGTAGGAAGCCAGCTTCGACATCCGGTTCAGATGCAGGCCCGAAGCCTCCGCACACGTATGTACCAATTCATTGAGGTCAAGCTGTGGAAGCATAAAACGCGTCTTTGACGGCTCATTGTGCTGCGTGATCACCTATGAATGATAAAGTATTAATGTGCCTCTATCTAAGGACCAAGTGTAGATGCCCATGTATTTGCCTAGGTAGCTATGAATATCCGAGATCATGAATTCCTCAGTAGTCAGACATAGCTAGAAGAACTTAGAAGCTTCCAGTGAGTCAGTCAGTGACAGCCTCTTAATTCATTGATCCGGGCAACGAAGGGCGTGTAAATAGGGAATACCTCGCAACATACAAAGTGAAGAAAGAGTCATCACGCGGGTGGCGTACCAAGAGCCACATCCCCTCGTGGTGTACGGAGTACATACACTGTGAACTAAGCTCCACGCTAACGGCAAGGCTTACAAATGAAAAGGGGTAAGGAGCAGGGATTACGATGAAAGCACTGTGAACCTGGGACTTGTGCCGGGGGGTTGGAGGGGGGGGGGGGGGGGGGGGTGTGTTTCCGAGTGCAAGAAATATATATGATGAACGTAGAGTGAGGAGACGATGAGGCAGCCAAGCCATGTTCATGAATCGCGGAAGGCACATGGAACTAATAGGAACAGGATGGAGAGTTGAGACGATAACAACTCTGCATTTGAGGAGATCCGTGAGGTTGGTGAGGTTGGTGAGGTTGGGGCAAAGCTACTGAACACTCGCTCATACATAGGTACATCCTGACCTGATACTGTTTCATCCGTGCCTGAGCTGATCTGCCGTACTGACACGTGCTTACCGTAATGCCTATACCGCCCCTTCACCGCATACAAAAGAAGCACAAAAAGAAGAGCATGAAACGCCAACGCAGCGTACTCTGTGCAGCAAAAAAGTATTGCGCAACGGCTGCCCAGTGAAAATGGCGTACGCGCCAGAAACGAGAGGTCTGAGAGCCAATTTGGCCGAAGTGCTCCCAGTGTACAGAGTATTGGCTGTACCGTGTACGTGAATACAATCCTCATACAACTAGTTGATCAACCTGATATATCATGGCAGTCAGAAAGACTCGTCGAAAAAAAGGAGCCACCTCCTGGCATAGGTATGCTAGAGATGTGACAGTCCGCAAATCCACCCCCGCTGCGACCGCGGATCTGTTCTATTCTTGGGACGAAAACGGATGCGATACAACCTACAACCTACCTAGGTATGTACGGAGTAAGTAGGTACATAATTGTACGTATGTATGTGATCTGTAACCGTCTCGATCAAACGCCGGAAACCCCCATCACCTGAGTGAAGTCGTCTTGCCATCATGTGTCCAACATCGCAGCATCAAGTTCTGCTCGGGTCCGAAAAGGCTAGACGAGCCGAATGTGGCCTAGCCAGGAAGAAGCACGATCGGATGGATCGACCTTGGAGGGGGGAGGAGACGTGATCGATTGGTAAATATGTAAAATATGTACCAGGCAGCAGGATATCGTGCTTCCCACGGCCCACGGCACACAGACGATCGTCGCGGCTGTGACCCCCCAAAGGCAAGCCACAGCTGCGGTGTCGCCCAAAGCATCAAACTACAACTAGTTGTAGGTAGCTAGTCACAGTTCGAATGGTCGGAAGAGCTCGGGACTTACAGCATCGCGCATTGGTGTTCTTGTGCGAGGCCACTAACGCAGACGGTGAGAATGTTTTGACATTTGTGCATCCGCTCGCATGCTGCCACAGCCGGCAACTCGATCCTTGTATGCGAGGCATGTACGACTCGGTACGCGTGATTGCTCGAGATGACATGCATCGGCGAGGTGATGGATGGGTGACTACATACTGACAAGTTACATACATAGTTATGTACTTTTGACGCGTCCATCGGAGATTCGGAGATGGGGATCCACGAGATGGCGCGGGAATGTGGGAACATGGAGCCTGGCCCCGCAATCTTCTTAGGTGGACCTCGTATGTATCCCTAAATCCCTAAATCGAGAGGAAGAGCAGCGGCGTCGGCAATTGGCGTCAATTTATTACAACTATGTAGCCTTCACGCTGTAATTAGCGTCGATGCATATATATGACATGTACCTATCTCATTCTCCGTACATATTAAGCGTCGTCTTCGTCATTGTCAACTCATGAGTCAATTAGCGTTGACACATCACAACGTGCGTTGGGTCAAGAGAACGCGATGACCTGCGCCGTTTGGCGGCACTCGGCAGCCACTCTCAACAGCTTCTCGGGAACCGCAACTCAACAACTCACTAACAGCCTAACAGCCTAACACTAACAGGTACAGTCGTCTGCCTCTTCTCCTGGCCTTTGGTCCGAGTGCCACTGCCAGCCACAGCCAAACGAGATGCATCATGCTGTCTCTTTCGAGGAGACGTTATGCGCTACACGGCAGCTAGGCATGTTTCGGGCAATGATAGCTTCGGACAAACGAACGCCATTATCGGCAAGGTACGTTATGGAAGAATCCCTACATACAACTAGTACAGAGATGCCACGTAAGCTTGTCGGCTCTTGTGAAGCCATCGTCCCTTGTAACTGCTCTTCAGGGCTTCCGCGATGGCCTCGTTTGGTGTCACGCGATTCCAACCTTATAGCATCAATCATCTCGTGTGGATCGTGTGGATCGTGTGGATCGTGTGGATCGTGTGGATCGTGTGGATCGTGTGGATGACACCCGTGGTCAGTGTTCCCCAGATTCCATGAATCGCTAGTGCATAGTGCAGATTGTTTATCCAGTGGAATACCGGCTCTCGCTGAGTGCATATTCTTTTAGACGACGAAACGCTCGTAGGTGTCCCGGCTGGCTGCGAACATAATCATGGCTTTGCTTTTTCGAATTGCCGCCACCTCTTGTCGTGCTCGACGGCCTGTGGCCCGGGACTTGAAGCCGAGTGCTGCCAAACGGGTTCGACGCCGAGTCTCACAAATATCCCGTCCGACAGGTGTCATCATTCACGGTGTAACGTGGCGGGTAAGGGTTTCTAGGTCTCAATTCTCGTCTGTTCGTAGTCTTTTGAGCTCACCACGCCGCTGTGTTGAAACGAGACGTGACGACCTTGACATTTGCAAACAGAATGAAAAGAAGAAACCGCCACGGGCCAGCCAAACGGGGACAGGTATCGAATGTCGAGCATCCTACAGAGCACATCCTGGAGACGTAGCTCGAGGAAATTTTCCAGCGCCGGCCAGCGGGTACAGTGCATACCCAGGTGGCGCACACGAAGTAGGTATGTACACATATATGATGCGCAAGGAGGGAGTTCGGCCAAGGACGGTGTACCGTGTACATACTCCGTGCCGTTGTGCACCGTGTGTATAGGTACATACCAAATTATCGATGCAACATTGACTTAGATGTACCTAAGGTACCTACCTCTGATAATGTGGCGCGTTGCTCGGTCCATCTCACATTTGTCTTCGTTTGGAGGTCTGGCCCAACATATCCGTACTGATACTTTTGTATTTCCTCTCGCTCGAAAAGCCTCAAGCCCATCGGCTGCGAACGGCCCATTGTACCGCGCAATTGCAGGTGCAACAAGTTTGCCTCCATACCTACCTTAGGTAAATCAGGTACCTAATACATGCCTTGAGTACCCTATCAAGCCTTTTGGCCTCCACTGCGGGCGTTGGGTGCTGCAGCTGCGCTATAGCCGCCCCAAAAGAAAGCTGCAGAGGGCCTAAGCAGGGAAAACAGAGACCTGAACAACGCAAGCAAAGATTCCGGTTTCAGGAAATGGAGCGCAAGTCATGAAACCATTGGACTACCTAATGCATGTAGTTGTATGTTTTTTTTTTTCACCGATTTGGGACATGACAGTTGTCAGTGCAGTGCTCTGTGCAGTGCTCTGTGCAGTGTCACGGTTCGCTTTATTAGTCACAGCCCTTTTCTGCCTTTTTGACCCGCATCATTCGCCTTGCAATGCTTGAAAGTCGTACCTACCTATTGATCATAGTGTGCGGCGTGCGACACCTAATGCCGATGGCCGCCCCTTTTCCCTTGGCCTACGACGAATCGGGCGACTGCTTGCTGAAGTTGCTGGTTTGGCAGCAAACTGAAGGGTGCCCAAAACAGATTTGTATCGAATGAGCTATTGGGATGTGGCAGATGCGACGGCTGAGGCTGACGACGCATGATTGCTACATTGTCCATACATGACACAGCTCGGATGTGCACATTTGTGAAGACTCTCGCACAAGTTCGAAGTTTGGCCAATGGCCTCGGATATTACTGAACAGCTGGGACTTAAAGCTTTTGCCTCAGCGGTACCAGGTAGTCATGCACATCACACAGGAAAGAAGTAGACATGAAATGATGGTAGTAAAGAGAATTGTTGGACTAATATCGATCAGAAAAGAACATAGAGGCTGTGAAAAAAAGACAAAGTCAAGTCATTGGAGCTTATTTCAGGGTCAAGTCAAAAACATTCAAGAGAATGGCACAAATTGAAATTGCCACTCAGGTTGGCCGCTATTTTCATCCAGTGGCTGCATCCTTCTAAGCTCTTCGTCCCAGAGATCTGTGGCAACTGCGTCTTCCTCACGCGCACATTCTGTGTTGAGACCATCCGATATCTGCGCCATGGGGTACATATCAGAGGCTACGCCACGAGGAAACGTCCAGACCATGCTGCAATTCGTATCTCGTGTGAAAAGTTGGCTGTATTCTTGGTCGTAGCCGCTGTTGCAGATAGTTGGTGCAGCATGCGAAACTTCAAAGTATGGCTGAGTCTCTGTCTCTATAGTGGTGGATGGGTTTTGATTTCCACACATCATGATGCGAGGATCGATAAGGTCGTTGTGGTAGGCACTCGGTTCGACATCAACTTTCTCTTCAACCATAGTTTTCTGCGCTGCGAACTTTTTATCTGATGTCGGTAGAAAGTTCACTTCCGATGCGTTCACTGAGAGGTTCAGCATACGTCTCCGTCTCGTCTTTAGCCAGAACCGGAAAGCTTACCATCGTATATTAGGGACCCGCAACGATTGCGGATCTCTTCCTCAGTTGTGCACGGATGTATCGTGTAACATATTGAATTATGTCCATCATCCATTAAGTACGCCAAAGAGTAGGAATCGTTTGATTGCTCAGTGACAGCCCATTGCCCTCCTGGCCGTGGTTCTAGGTGATGAAGGACTGATATGGTAGGAAGAGCGGGGACGCTTTCGCTCGAAGTGGCCTTTTTTCCTTTCATCGAGATTGAGATTGAGAGATAGTCTTAAAAGATTGAAACGAATTCGCATGGGAGGTTCCTTGATGACACTGTCGACGTTCCAATTGTGCAATCGTCTTCGTCTTTCAGTATGAGAGGGAAGAGATGGAGCTGCAGCAGAATGAAGTGATCGGGCATTTGATGAAAGAAAAGCGCCATGAGGAAATGATGACCCTTAAGAAAATGTGACTGTGCCGAGTTACCTAACACCTGGCTCCAAGAAACTGGGCTGGGGGCAGCCATGGCTTGTGTGGACACACTCACTCTGGGTTCAGTGCAAGAAAGATACTAGCAATGTCCCTTACAATGATCGTTGGAAAATTCAGAAAAATGACACAGTACTCTTCATTCGTCAGCGGTAGTCAACCAGATATCACAGATTCTCTGCTACTCTGGTAGATGGATATCGAGATCCGAGGCCTATTTCTGCAGCTTAGTGGTTTCATCTTGTGATTTATAGACCATCCTGGTATCAGTGAGTAAGATGCGTGGCAATTTGCAAATGTAGAGGGAGTTACAGTGCATCGTAAGCGTTCATACGTTCGCACGATAGTGAGAGCTTCAGGTGCTGCGTGCATGCAGCATGAAGCCAACGAGTCATGTCCGAATTTAATTCACAACCCAGTTTTTCTTAACTACTGACCCCGCGACGGTAAGAAATCAAGATAGTCTTGTTAGAAATCCCGAAGATTGAAATACGATGTGAAAATGTGCTGCATGCTTGCCAAGCAGGCCTCTACGGAGTACACTGCGAAATATGGCGCCTATGTCACTCGTTGTTCAAATACATACGAAGACAAATTGCAGGTAACTTATATTGTGTGCTACCCATCTCTTTAATGGGAGGGGAGCTGCCAGACTTTCCTCAGTCCTGTCCACTGTGGGCGTGAGATAAAGGTGAGTTCGTGGTCGTGCCAAGCTTTATGTTAAGGACACGCCCTTTGCGAGTGGGTCGAGACGCCACTCAAACCAGGATTGGCACACACGACTGACAGGGGGAGAGTCTTCTTATAATCGAGAACTCCTTCAGAAAAGTTTTGAGCACTCCAAGCTTCGAAATGATTTCATGATTTTCAATCTTTTTCATATCCTCGGCAGAATTACGCACGACTTCAATTTCAGCACGAGAATCTCGGACTTCTGTATCATTCACAAGTGCCTGGGCTTGACAGTGTCGTTTGCCGTGCTCGGCAGATACATCATCAAGACATAATTAGACTTACTCCATCAGTACTTCGATCACACCACGAAATGAGTTGGGTTGCATCAAATCTGGACTCAGATCAGCGAGAGGCGATCTGGAACCAACTTCAGATGCAGCTGAACCCATTTGTGGAGGTACTTTGCTTGGATGGCAGCTTGTACCGAATGCTCGACACAGGAGCAAAGACGTTCATCGCCACTAGATTCATGTGAGGAAAATCCATGACAGCCACGAACTGAGAGAGATTTTTCTGATAGAATCCACGCAGGAAACATGTGAAGGAATCAGTACTATATTGCATTGATGGGACCGGCCATGATCGTGTCTTTCTGGGAGCCCCACGCCACTTTGTGGTAGGAGGAGGCATGCTGCTTCGACCGGGTGGACTAGAGCCCTTTTGGATTGTCCGATCAGAAACAAAAGAGAAGACACCGGCAGTATGTGCGCCATCGAATGCAGCAGACCCGAAGAAGATTCCGCGCCCACCAAATGCATACATCCTCTACCGCAAAGAACGACACAATGCAGTAAAGGCTGCAAATCCTGGTATAAGCAACAACGAAATCTGTGAGTTATTGGTGCCTCGATAGGGTAGAGATTCATCTAACAATTTCTTAAAGCTCAAGTTCTGGGAAAATCGTGGAATCTGGAGACAAGAGAACTACGCCAGCGCTACAAGGAAATGTCCGATAACATCAAGGTCGCCTTCCAAGAGAAATATCCTGACTATACGTACAGACCTCGGAAGCCTTCTGAAAAAAAACGACGCGCCAAAAGAATTAAGAGGGCGGCTCCGCTGGAATAGAACAAGACCACAGCATGACTTCCAAATGATACCCAAATGATACCCAAAATAGAAGTTGATTTATTAGCATATTTACACACACAACTGTACGAGAAGCGTATATCTTATGACTAGCGCTAGGCTATGGAGTTTGACCCATTCCGCTGGCTCTCAAGGCTCAATTTATTCATTTTTCTATCCCATGATTTAGATAGATGCTGGTCATTGATGAATTCAAGTAATCTCCCACTTACTTGAGCCTTCCAAGGCCATGAACGTCAGAAGTGAAATCCCAAGCCTCCTCTCACATAGATTGCGAATCCCAAACTCTACAGGGCATGTCCTGTCCTGTCACTCACCGCGTTCTGACACGATGAATCCAGTCCTTCTCCACCCCATCAAGTAGGCCACGAATTCGAAAGGGTTTGGGAAAAGAGGATACTGGACGGCGCGATTACTTCACCCTGTGTGGCTGACAAGGGTGAGGGCAAGGGCTTTGAGACGGCTGGCACAAGGGGAGAAGTGAGGTGAGGGCCGCGAATAGATGTTTAGTTCAGGGATGAATCGGCGTTGTTGGGTTGCACAAAGAATGGCAAAGCCAAGTGGTTATATCCCTTGTTATTCCCTTGATGCTGAGGATTTGTGCCCGCATTGAAGATTTTGTGAGGTATGCATTCTGGGCTCAGGCAGGAACGAGTTTGTTTGCTGATTGTTTGGTTTGTTGATTGATAAAAGAAGACGACGTTCAGCATCCGCGAGTAGCCTTACAAGGAGGAGCTGCGCAATTAATACATATAGAGAAAAGTATTATTTGTTGTTTGTTCAATTGATTTTGGAGGGCAGTATGCCCGACCAAGACAGCTGTCATTGAGTCATTTGCACCTCATCAGGTGTGGCATTGGCTCGAAAGATAAGAGGGTCTCACCGGTTCGGCTTTCAACATGCTTTCAGAATGTTTTCAACGGGTGGGCCCCAGTGAAGGAGGCTGGGTTGTATTATGAAGAAAAGGGTTTGTAAAGATTCAGCATATGCTCATGATGATGATGCAGCCGAGCCATTCCATTCACTGCTCCAGATAAACGTCCCGCAACGCCACTCAGATGCCTTTTCCTTCTCCCCAGATGGACCGAGCGGGCGTGGGCATATGTAGAAGGAACGTCCTTTGACCAAATTAGCAACCAGTACACAAGAAATATGAGGCGTGGGCTCGGTATCATCGGTAAGATGAACGGAAGCGATCGGTGAGGAAGCGCTGCGCCCGAAGAAGAAAGAATAAGGGAGACGCCCTTGGAGACGATCTAACATACCACAATTCACGCCGGGTTTCTTGGTCACCAGACTGATGCAGGGCTCATCATGTTCACACCGCGGCACAACTCGCTTGCCCAACAGCTTGGACCAGGATTCCTTGGCGTCGATAGGATCGAAGACTCTTTCCGGTGAATTGGGGACACCTGTCGGGCCATTATTCTGCAACCGCTGTGAAGGACGCGAGGTGGCGACTTCAGACGGGATGGGCTCTGCCGGAATGCGGTTGGTGGATGATGACGATGTACTATTTGCTGTAGTGCATCGGGCCGTGTTGTTGGTCTGTGGTTCTTGGAGACTCAAGGGTGTGGCTTGGGGACCGGTAATAGAAGAGACAGGCTTGAAGAAGCCCTTCAGTGTCTTTTGCTGTCCTGATTTCGGCTTCTGCTTTGTAATGCTCATGTCGGCCCCCGACTTGCTGCGTTTGGCCGGCCTCGAGATTGAATCGACTGATTCTGATGGCCGTTTCTGCAGTTTCTGCAAGTGAGTTGGTTGCGCGTTTCCTGAGAGGCCGTTTGATGAGAAAGCGCCTAATGGGCTTACCGTGGGTCTGTTCCAATCAAGATTGTTATTGGTGTTGCACGAGACTGCATCGAAGCCGGTTTCCGAGGCCCCTGTCCCTGCTTGCTTGACCCGCGAGCCGAGCTGGGACACGGTCTTTCTTTTGTGGAACATGTCAAGAATGCTCTGACGGCGGTCAAACTCGGGAATCAGCTTTGCAGAGAGTGGTAGAAGCTCCTTCTGGGACAGATCTCGCACGCGCTTGCCTTCACGGAAAACACCCGGTGGATTCATGACGTCGAGCAGAGCAGTGTCATTGATGCCATTGAAACTGACTCTGTCTGCCATGGTTGCGAAGACCGGGCAATGATCGGAACCCATGAGACCCTCCTGTATGTCGGCGGTTGTAAAACAGTGTTTGATGCCATCGCTGCAAAGCACGTAGTCAATTCGACTTCCATTATTCGCCGGTCTGGTGTTTCGCTTGGTGTCCCAGCATGTATTCATGCCCAGTCTGGTAGGGTGAAAGATGCGGCACAAGTCCCATAATACGGGTCGCTGCCTCTCTGCGTCACGCTGTCCGATGACGCTGCCCTCGTGTATCAATTGATTAAAGACGCGCCGAGTTGGACGAGAAATCCACTCCTCGAGAGTCATGTTCTCTTTCCGCAAACTTTCAAGAACGTTTGTGGAGTCCATCTCAGAGCGAATTACGTTCAAGTCTCCGGTCAGGACGACTTCTTTGCCCATGGAGACAAGGTTTCGTATCCTGACATCAAGCGCTTCGAAAAAGGAAGTGCGGAATAAATCTCGACTTTCATCTCGGGTAGCCGGGCTGTAGACACCCAGCAATACAAATGCTGGGAACTCCAAGATGAGACATCGACCTTCGGCATCCAGCGAAGAATCGTCAATGGCTCCTGAGAGTTGACCAGGCCGTGGATAGCCCCCAATTTGCTGATCGAGCGGTAGGTCTCGAAAGCTGGTGGCCGATTTCGGAGGACACAGCACGCCGGTGATGCCCTCCTCAGCCCTTATAGGCGCACAAGTCGCATTCCGTGTGTAAATAGCAACACCAGAGTATCCTGCCAAAGTGCGAAAAAAGATACAGATGTTAAAGACGCTTGGCGACTTATTTGCGTACGGAACAAGAAAACATACCCTTCTTGTACTTTGGCAAGCTGAAAAACACATCCCAGCCGGCGACCAGGACCATGTCATCTTGCAGATCCTTCCGTTGGATTTTCGTCTCTTGCATAATCACAATGTCCGATTCAAGAATGTCAAACATGGACTGCGTGATGCCGCAATTAGAAAAAGCTGCATCTTGACGATCTGCGCCCCTCTGATCTCACCTGAAATGTCCTCTGCTCTCGCCATGGTTGATATCCGAAAGGATTCCTTTAGACTTGATGAGTTTCAAGCCATGGAAAACGGGGGCAGAAGTTGAAGTTACCTTATGCCATTCACTGCGATCCACGCATGTCAGCGTTCGTCTGGGCATGCTCTTGGATCAAACACTGCATAGGGCGTCCTACCATTCCATGTTGTAATCCGAAAACCGGACATACTGAAAACTGTGCGCACCAGGCTACTCACATCCTGCTAGGCGATTTGAACAGGCCTCAGAAGTATCTTTGAGACGCCCATATAATGCAAATGCTTCGAAATCGAAGCGCCGAACAAACCACGATATGTTATGTCACTGAGCGCTCTCAATCCGCCACGTTCGATTAGGCCACTAAGTCACGTGTGAGATATTGATATGACACATTCAGACGCTCGAAACTTCAATTGAAAGCAAGTCGCTACACTCAAGGAAGGAACGCAATTGAAAGCAGTTGAGCGAAGGCGCCATATAGGGAACAGGACTTTTTCTTGGATGAAGGCGAGTGACGCTATGCCGATTGTTGAGTGAAGCGTTTCTCATGACGTGTAGCCTACCTAGGTTACTAAGCAAACTTGTTAGAAACGCCCGTCACGTGATGATCAGACCGCCACCAGATCCTGGAATGGGCGCATGCTTTCCCACTAAGTACCATCATCAATTGATACAAACCGCCATTGAACCCTCAATAGTTTATTACATTCGACCAAAATGTTTTCGCGAGCCTTCGCACGAACCACCTCGCGCGTCTCTGCGCAGCTGCGCGCCTCCGCCCCGCGCCGCTTTGCCAGCACCTCGACCGAAAACGAGTTCATCAAGGAGCGACAGCGTGTCAAGGAGCACGCCGCGGCCACCACTGAGTTGTGGAGGAAGATGTCCTACTAGTACGTCGCCTTTGTCAGGCTTGAAGAACTACGGAATGCTAGAAGTCTAGGACGTGCCGGTTGCTGTCTTTCGCTCGCTTCCCGCCTCGACCTGACGCCGGAGATCAGCTTGACGAGCAATTGGTGACGTAGCGGCTACAACACAACCGAAAGACGCTGACTTTGACACCATCGCTTGCTGGAAGTATGAACGGAGGCTAATGAAGGCTTATAGCGGTGTTCCTGTCGCTCTGGTTGCCGCTAGCATCAACGCATGGATTCTGTGGAACGATCACTGGGAGCACTGGGACCACATGCCTCCCCTGGAGGAGCGCACCGAGTATGCGTACCAGAACATCCGAACAAAGAACTTCCAGTGGGGAGATGGTGACAAGACAGTTTTGTAAGATAGGACATGCCACTCTGTTGAGCTTCTCTGCGGGTGCATAACATATGCGTACGAATCGAATGACTGACGTTGATATAGCTGGAATGACTCTGTGAACTACCACAACAAGGACAAGGTCATGTAAATAGTTTCGACCGAAGGATGTTTTTTTGAGAGGGCTTATCTGCATACCGACCTTCTGGGACCCTCCTGGAAAACCAATTAGAACTGATGCCTGCCCGGTGGAATTGAGTCGCATCTGAAGTGACCGAGGAGCCGAGGTCTGGTTACACAAATGGTGACCTGTATCATTTTATTACTGCTCACGCATATGTATTTCCTATAAACGCTGCTCTGTCTTGATCATGATCTACTTGTTGTGACTGCTGTCAAGCATGAGATTCGTCGAAGCGTTCCGGACAAGTTAGGTACCTAATTAGCATGTTTGCCAGTGAGCGGGGTTGTGACTGGGTGGGGGAGTTGAAGTCGTAGGCGCTCGTTGCTGCGGTTCAGCGGTGCTCCCACTGTAAGACAGGGCAGCGGGCCCACTAGAACTCTCATTTCATCGGAGCCTCGGAGCCTCGGAGCCTCGGAGCCTCGAAGCCCGGAGGCAGCAACGGTGGGCGCTCCTGCACGCTTGACGCGTCAATCTGTGACTAGATGCTTCAGTCCCATCATCTCATCGGTATCTGATTCTATGCGCTAGAATCCTAGATCTGGCTGCGGCCGAGGATCATGGCAGCAGTTTCTTGATTTCCTTCAGCACATGCGCTGCTAGATGAGCCCAGGGGCATCTTGCTTGGATTCTTGCAGGAGCCCAAACCACCAACAACCACAACAAACCACTTTCAGGCCACAGCGTTCCGGCGTTGATCGACCGACACCATGGCACGGTATTTGACACCGGCAAAGGTCGGCTTGCTGGCTCTGGTGGAATTATACACCGAGGAAGCTGTTCCCAGCGATGCTATCCTGCCAGTGCTCTCCTTCATCACATCCCATCTTATGGACCACGATTCGACGGATCCCTCGGCTTCCCAAGAAACACGATGGGCAAAGGCGGAGCGCACGTTCAGCCTCGTAGTTGCCATTCAGGACTTCGAAAGACTCCTTGCCAGCTATCCCGTCTTGATGGGTATTCCGGGCCGGAAACTGTGGGATCAGTTTCTGAAGAAGTTGTGGGATATCAACTCACTTAATGCTTTGAACGAATTCTTTGACAGAATCTTTTTGATGCTTGCAAGAGGCAAAGATGGGAGCCCAATAGAAGGGGAAGAAGTTGCTGAGGTAGGGACAGGCGCAAAGATGAAGCTCTCGCCAAACTCCCCACTGGGCGCCTTTGTTCGCAGAGCGCGACTCGAGTTTCAACGGCTGTCTTTTCACGATTGCGCAGGTCTGTGGAGGGCCTTTGTCCACTATCGACAACCTACTGCGCGTTACTTGAAGAGAAAGATCCCAAATTTTGACCGATTGAGTTTCGACAATGTACTGCTTGTTGGAGAACAGGAGGACTGGAACCCGGAGAGCGTCTCAGCCTTGGCAGCCGTGGCTTATGGCGATATGCTCACGGGCGATGACAGCAGCACAATTCCTGTGAGCACCAACGATGTTGAGTCTCTGCTAGAGTTTCAAATTGAGCAGATGCAGAGTGAGTTCTGGACTTGGTGTCTCGAGAGACAGTCCAACCATCAATATCGAGATCGTTCCTAACAAACGAACGTGGTAGAATATGGAGTCCGGATACCCATGGAAATACGGCATCAGTTCCATGACTTGCTGCATGACAGTTTCCTCGTACCTAGTCTAACGCACTACCTCAGGTACGGTACACAAAGTTCCCACTGAATATGAATGCGAAAGCGAAGTGAGTGCTCACTGACTGACACGCTCTCTACTCATTATGATAAAGCTTCCTCGACGCTTGGAGATGCGGAGACTATCCCACAGCCTTTGATTTTTTGCACCGATACTTTGATTATACCATGCAGTATCGAGACCGACTCTTCTATCAGTATGCGCTAATGACCCTGGCGGTGTTACAAGCAGACTTTGGCTGCTATAAGGAGGCAGTTGCTGCCATGCTTGAAACAGTTTCAACAGCTAGAGAAAACAGGGACATGACGTGCCTGAACTTTGCTCTGAATTGGCTGTTCCATTTTGGCCGGGCGCATCCAAACCTGGTCCACGAATTGGAATCCAATAGCTTGCTAGGCGCTGGAAAGGAGAGCTTGGCGTTTCTCAGAGTCAAGGCCAAGGAGTCTGGCATGTGGACGTTGTGGAGCTCGGTGCTTTTGAGTGAAGCCAAGCTCGGCCTCATCAACGGTGACAGTGTGGCGACATCTCTTGAGTTCATGGTCAGGAGCTCCCAAATTATTGTTGAGAGAAACATGAAGTCCATGTTTGGCTCTCAGCTGGCGCTGTATGCCGCGCTATGGACTCGGCTCGGTTTGTCACAACTGTCCGCAATGACAAGCGAAATATTCCTCAGATGCCACGCGAAGCATGCAGCCTTCGACGACGAGCTCAAGCATACGTGTCAAATCGCTCTCTCGCTGGCAGATCGCGGTCGCTACGATGAGGGTCTTGAGCACCTAGAAAAGTTGGACGAGAACTCGCTACGCTCCTGGAAGCCGAGCCAGTACTGGTACAAGTACAGGGCTATTATCAAGCTCAAGAGAGACCTGCACCACAACAACCTACACGGTGCCGATGAGCTACTATACCAGCTCCTGCAGTCCAAATCGGACCATCTTGAACCCGATATTGCCTTCATCATCGACTCCCTGCACATTGAGTATCTGACGCGCCGGGGTGATCTTCAAGCGGCATTAAAAAAGGTGGAAGAGACGCTTCAAAGACTGCGAGATGACAACAAGGACATTGCGCTGCGCGTGAGGCTCATGCTACTGAAGGTCTCGTTGCTCGATCGATGCGGCCGCCCACAGAGGGCCTTTTCCACAGCCATCCGCGCGGCTAACATTGCATGGCGAGCGAGACTAATGCCCTGCTTGTGGCAAGCGATTGGCGCACTCTCCAATATCTTGGTATCTATGGGCGAATTTGACGCTGCAGTTCAGCTCCTCGCGGCTGTGCTGCCGCGATCTCTCGAATGCGAGTCGTCGACACTGTCCGCACGGCTCTACTCCTTTCTCGCAGACGCTTACATGGGTTTAGCCGGCACGACGGAGCCCCAGTCAAGCAAGCGCGTCGAACACATGACGCGGGCACTGTCAGCTGTGCAGAAATCATTTGATCATTACTCGGCGGTGGAAGATGTCAAGAACGAGTGTGAGATGATGGCCAAGAAGGCCATGATTATGAAATTGGCGGGCGAGGTGGCATTGGCAGCAGATTACGCGGCTGCATATGTCGACCTACGGCAGAAGGCAAAGATGCTGAGTCTCGGACAATGAAGATTAAGATGCGACTTGGCTTGTTTTATTCATATATATATGACATTGTATAATGACAGAGAGTTTGCATGCTGCATCTTTGGCAGACGCTGTATTTTGGACACGAAGAGAGCACATGGAGAGATTGTACGTGACGTATGATATGTAGTAAGGCTTTGCGCCTTTCTCCGGCTATTTTCCCCGGCTGCCTTTCCTGGCTGTCTTCCCCCGCAACTCTTCCCGGCTGACAGCCTACCATTGTATTTTCCGGCCCTTTTTGTTCTTCAAATCCGTCTTGTCCATATTATCCGACCTGGCAACAACCGTCCCTTCCTCCAGCGCCTCATTCGTTGCCCAAACGCGATCAATGCACAACTCAAACGGCCCCTCGACCCGATCCGTCAGGCCAATCCCCACGGTGAGGACACTTTGTCGCAGCAGGCCCGTCTGTGGTTCCACCATAAAGCCATGATTCGTGCGCACAAAATCATTCCACTTGATCATAATAGTCTCCCACTGCCCGGGATACTGGGCAAACAGCCTGTGCTGATGCAAATCAGACTTCTCAACGGACTGAGTCTGCAGATTGACAAAGTAGGCGCGCCCATCGGACTTGATCCGCAAGGCGAGATACGTGTAGGGATCAATGTCCCATACCGAGCGGCCAAACAGCGTAGGGCGCTGATTAGGGGTGCGGAACGCGGCGTAGCCAGTGCGCTCAATCTTGTGGTTTTTGTCCGGAAGGGAGGTGGAAATGCGGCCGTGGAATCGGGCGTAGGATCTGGGTATTTGTAGTTGGGAGGGCGCTGAGGAGGAAGAGGAAGAACGAGGGGTAGAGGTAGGATCGGAGTCAGAGTCGGAGTTGGAGTTGGGATCGGAGACGAGGTCGAGGTTACTTTGGGAGGAGCCTCCCATGAATTGATCTGACATGATGACACAGTCGCGCACTGAGGAGGGATCGTTGAAATCGTAGAGCAGACGCGGGCCGCGCGGACCTGTGATACCTTCCATGTTGATCGCTGCATGGGGCGCCCGCAATGTCGAGTTAGCAAGGCCATCGCTTCGGTTTCATGGATCTTGGATGGGAGGGCGGCGAACCTATACTGGCGCGTCGCTGTAGCTCGTCCAGAGTCCGTCCAAGGACGCCCTTCCCGAGGAGAAATTGCGTCGCCCTCATGGTGGTGGTTATTCAAGACCAACCCCAAGGAGAGGGGATCGTGTTTCGGCTCTGGACGTGCTTTGAAGCGGAGGGCGGAAATGGAATGAGGGTGAATTCGACGGGAGTCAATCGGCTCAGTGGGCTTAAAGAAGCATGGACTTGGAGGGGCGGACAGGGAATATCGCAATAGGACTTGGATCGCGTATTCGGGAAAAGAAGACAGATGGTAAAGCAAGAATGTCGAAGCAGTAGGTGGCGATGCAGCGTGCCAAGGCCCAGCCGTTTGTCGGTCGATTCGCAATGCGCCGCGAATCGCGATCGACTTTAGTCTTTGGGTTTTTGGCGTGTACAGGGGTACCTGGGTACCTAAATGCCTACCCAGGATCATTGATAATCCGCCCGTCCCATCATATTTCCGCTATAGCCTCATCGGCGTCCAAGCAAAAGTACAAGGGACGAAACAAAGAAGGTTTCCCGTCGCCCCCGACCCTTCTCGGCGACAATGGCTTCGCGGTCGATGGCCTCGCGGACAATGGCGTCCCTGACGTCAAGAAGGGGCGTCGTCACCGCCTCGCATACCATCGCGACGACGACGACGACAATGACGATGAGACGCCTCGTGGGCATGCAAGACTACGCTCTGCCAGGAAGCAGCAACAGACATTATGCCTCCGCGCCGAAACGCAGCAAAGTTGCGCGCGACTATGAACGAGCGACGCGACTGAGCGACAAGCAGTCGGAAAGGGCGGAGAACATGACAGATGTGCAGAAGAGGACGATGAGCGAGTACATTCGCGAAGGAGCTACCCTCTTTCCAGGTCAGCATTTTGCTCCCTTCCCCTCCCTCTCCCGCTTCCACTCTCTCCATCTTGTTCCTTCAATGTGTTCTCTCAGTTAACCCTCCCCAAATAGGTACATTCGTCTCGCTGCCGATCTCACAATATCCCAGAAACCCCCTGGCGTTGTTTGTGAAATACCACTTCGTGCGCCTGTCGAACTGGCTTAAGAGTATCAGCGTGTTCTTGAGCATTAAAGTCATGTCCATGCCCACCTATAGTTCGCGGCCCCTATATCAAGCCCGTCGCGGCAAGATCGCCGGCACCGCAAAGGCTATGTACCGCGAGATGCTCGAGGCCTATGCCGCGGGCGACAAGAAAACACTCGATCGGCTCTGCATGGGCAATTTTACCAAGAAGCTCAGTGCGGCGCTTGATCGCCGCAGGTCGAGCGAGGGCGTGCGGTTCGAGCTGATCAAGTATAACAAGCGATGGGTGTACCCGAAGCTCATGTCCCACCTGGTAGGCGCGATGAATCCGCTTGATAAGGCGACTATGACGGAGCAGGCCATTGTGGCCATTGCGTCGACGCAGAAGATGTTTCGGGTTGACATGAAGACCAAGGAGACGCTTCCGGGCACGCTCAAGGTGCAGGACAAGTTGGAGTACGTGGTCTTGCAGAGACAAATCAATTTGAAGACGTGGGAAAAACCGCCGTGGCAGATCTGGGGTACTACCTCGCCGACGACCATGGACGCCTATTACGAGGATAAGGCTGTCAATGACAAGGAGCTGGCTCAACGAGCTGGCTTTGGTAAGTCGGCGGCGAATCAGACGAAAAAATGAGGGAGAGCAATATATCAGACAGGCACCAGATGCGGTTTCTGGAAATAGGAGAGAGTAAGAAGGGGCTTTGTATAGAAGGAGCAAAAAGTGAGAGAATGCGGAAGAAGCCCCCTTGTGGGTAGGTCATGATCTTGACCCAATGGCACATGCTCTACTCTGATGTCACATACCTAGGCAGGAAAGAAGGGAGGAGAAAGGCAACGATGGCAATGTGGATCTTGTAGAACTCACAGATGTATTCCGTGTATTATTTATAACGGCAGAGTAAACATCTGCGTGCGACACCTCAAAATATTCCCATGACATATAACATCGTGACGTCTTAGAACTTTCCCCATCCTCCACCCTCTATGCAAATCTATGTGTAAATTCGAGCGGAAACCCTCCGTTCCAAGTCTGCGCGGCTCTATTTCAAGCAATGTATTCTTTCTCGGCGATTTCCCGGCGCAGTATCCCACGCGAGCCTGACCGTCGCCACAGATCTATCCAAGAGCAAAAAACGTTGGCGTGAAGATTCCATGATCCTGCCGCGTCTGCCTCAAGTTTTCAATCCATCTTTCAACGTCTATTCCAGACATTACATCCAAATTGTCCATCTAGAAGAATTTACCAGCTTTGGTATCGTTGACCACAGATTGCCGCAGCACATCCACATCCGAATCACCGCTGGTGAGTGCTATGACGGGGAGATCCAAAGCATCGAACCGCTCATGGCGATACTTGGCCTTAAGATACTGGAACGAGAGGCGAAGGCCCAAAGCGCCGAACCCCCAAACAATACCACCGAGGGGTCCTGCGACAAAGGCGCCAAAGGTACTCCAGTCCTTGGCATACAAGCCGTTCTTGACGAGGAGAAGCTGGCCGGCATCGTACGAATTACCGTAGTAGATGACGCCGAAAATGAAGATGGTCAGAATGCCGCCGAGGCCGCCGACAACGACCTCAAATCCACGCCACCAGTAGAAGCGGTCGATCAAACCGAGGCACAGGACGGGAATGGTGGCCGCGGATAACAGATCGCTGATGAGGAAGATCTGCAGGATCGAGGACGCTCGCAAGGCGACGACCACGACGGGGATGATGATCACAACGACCATAGCGCGGATCCACCAGATGTTAAGCCGGTTTCGGAACAGGTCATTGGATGCAGAAGACACCATGGCCGACTGCAGACTGTCAAAGGCGGCACAGCTGAGCGCCACGACCATGACGAGGATGATGCCAATGACCCAGGTGGGTAGCTGCTCGAGCAGAAGGAAGAATGCCAGCGATCCCGGCTGAGATCCGTCCAGGGGCCACGCGCCGGACCACACGGAGATTAGACCCGTGCAGCCTATCAAAGTGAGAATGCACAGAACCACCACAGTGGCCATTGAGACGCCCAGCATGAGATCCTTGTCCGACCTGGACGAGAAGGTGCGCAGCCAGAAGTTGGACAGGAAGAAGTCGTTGGTGAGAACGGCGACTGGCAGAATGTACAGGAGCTGCCAGCCCAGAAGACTGGGTTCAAGGAGGTGTGACGCGTCGACGAGCTCTCGCTTGACGTCCGCCTTGACTCCTATGGTGATGGTGGCCACAATGATGAGGCCGACGACCATGACGCCCTGGATGGTATCTGTGAGGAAGGAGATTTTGAAACCGCCAAGGGCTGTTTGTGTTGAGCATGTTAGTGAGTTGTAATAAAGCCGTTTGTCTAGGAAGAACAAGCAGCATGACAACCAAGGAGAAAAAGGTGACAAGATTGTGGAGGGAAAACCCTTACATGTATACAAAGTCGTGATAACACATTCCACAATAATCGCGGGCAGACTGTCCAGGCCAGTCAGGGTCGAGACAACCTGGCCAAGCGCAGACAACTCGGCCACCATGTACAGAAATAGGGTCACCAAGGTCAAGAAGCTGAGATACAGCATCGTCACCGTGCCGTAGCGCTGTCTAGTCCATTCGGTCAGGACGAATCCCTCGGGGCACTTGCGGCGAATGATGGGCCCGAGGGCGCCAAACACGAGCATGGGCAACGCAGATGCAAAGGCATAAATGATAATGCCCTGCACACCAGCGATGGTGGCCAACTCGGGATAGGAGAACAGAATTCCAGCACCGAGAGCTATGATTGTTAGTTAAGAAAAAGAGGAGGGGATCGCCAAGGGCAGCAAGAAGGAAGGGGCAAAGGGGGGAGGATTTTGGAGCGGCAACACGTTTCCCACGCAAGCATTAACTTGATCGAGTAATTACGGTGCAATCTCAGCTTCAGATCCGCAGAATTGTTCGGCATGTGCGTTTCTCGCGATGTCCTGCTTTCGCGAGATGCACCCTTCACAAAACTGCTTCAAATCGGCGCCCGTAGTGAGCCGCATCTCCTCCCCTCTTGTGGCGAGGTATCAACCGGTTTTCTCTCCTGGGAGACAAAACTGTGCATCTAGGTAGTTAAGACAAACGATATCTCCGTTATAGATAGCGAGCAGCGCAACAGTCTTGCCGCTGTTCCACTTCCCAAGGACGAGAAGACGTCGCGAAACCTCAGCGACAAGAGAGGAGGAAGGATGGAGATCAATAGGAATACACCTACTCTTGTATACTCATAGACGACCTGGGAACACTTCCAAACCAACTCTCACATGGTCTCGCGTGCGCAGTATGCATTTTTGCCGCATCGGTTGAACCAGGGTGCGGCATGATACATGATGCAACGTCGTGGTGCCCGAAAATAGCTGCCGCTCCGGTGGGAGGAGTAAAGAAAATAAGACGAGAAGACGAAGAGAACTTCATCATCGCATTTGCAAGAGCCGCTGAAGCCCTACTCACCAGAGGCGATGAAGTTGAAAGCCAGAGGAAAAGCTAAGGGCGTATTCAAGGGTCAGTGACATGACGAGAGTCTACCACGCCTTGCGACGACTTGGAGACTGCAGGCATGCGCGTCTGTTGTGTGAGTGTGTTTTGCTGACCACTTTGCGTTCCATTGCTTGACAGGAAATCCGACGTGGATTGCTTCCTCATCCGCCAGGCAATCCCTGTTCCCAAAACGCTATGCAGAAAAATATGAGCGGTTAGCTGGACTGCAGCAGGCCAGCGCGTATGCAGATGCATAGGTAGCCATGCAGATGCGGAGATGCGGAGATGCGGAGATGCGGATATTACGCGAAGTACACACAGAAAGAGTCCATAAGTGAGGTAGATGATGGCATTCGACGCCTCAGAAGATGGCTGCCCCATACTGACTACGGCCGTTTCGAATTGTATGCGTTCTACTAGAAGCCGGGATCGCGGGTCGAGAATTGCTGAGACGGAGGGAAATCTTGGGAGAGATGATAGATCCGTAATGTACGGAGTAAGATGAAGCTCGTTCATGATGTATGCGGACTCTGGAGGGGCGGAATTGGTATGCGAAGGCGTGTGGAGTCCTTCGAATAAATTGGGGACATGGGAAAATTTCTGCACCGGACGACGAGGTACATACGATAATCACGTTCAACGGCGAGAATCCTTTCAAATTCTGACCATTCATCCATACACGTTGCATGTTACATAAGGTACCTAGCTAGCGTCTTATGTACAACTTCGTATGTAGTAAGTTTGGCGCCACCGCATCCGTGGGGATTTGGGAGGGATTCATCAACTTGCGGATCTTGAGGGTGGGAGGTTGGCCATATCAGCTGTTGATAACGTACCTGTTATGTAGTTATCGCCTGCCTCCAAGGCTGCGTAACTTTCACTGGACTCATTCGAGGTTTTCATTCCGGAACCAAGACCATAGCGAAAGGTGAATAAAATGAAAGGCAGCTGAGCCGCCATTATTTAACATACAAATCTCTTACTCTGGCTCATGCCGTAGCACCGCGATCGAGCAATTCTGAACGCATAGTATAATCCCCTCTTCTTTCTGAATGTGCTATCCTGGTTCCGATTCCGATTTTCTGAGTTAATTGAATAAACAAATCAAACGTTTGCAAGCAATTCCTGGACCCTCTGAAAAGTAAAGTCAGCACCAACATTGTGGCCATGGCAAATCTCGTCGGCACCTTACCAAAGATCTTGTGGTGCAGTACCACTTTGTCGAAGATGGCAGTAGACTGCATGTCATGTTGAGGTGGGGAAAGTAAGCATTAAAAAGAGACAAGGAAATTATGAGACGAAGAAGCAAATGAAGGAGACAAAGACAAAGAAGAGAAAGAAAAGTTTTTTAAAAAAATAAGAGAAGAAATGACAGGAAGAAAAGGAAGAAACTACATGGAGAAGGAGAAGAAGAAAGAAAAGAAGAAAGAAAAGAAGGGAAGTCACAGGAGTCAAAGGAAGATCTTCATATGGTTGCTACTCGAGTAACGATGTTGAAGCGCTTTGCATTTGCCACAGGTGGCCGACGGAAATGACTGAACGTTGGCTGGCCTTTACTCTGTACCACCATCTATCTTCCTTATTTTCCAAATTTGCCAGAAAACGAAGAAAGAAGAGAAGAAAAAATACGTAGGAAACGTAGCAGAAGAAGAAAATTATAGAAGAGAATGAAGGCGAACAAAAACAACAACAAATAGACCAACAAGGACAATATATATTACGGCAGATATAAAGACGTGACGTGACGGCCCTATCTCGAAGCTTAGACTCAGATTAGGCTCGCATTCGAGCACCATGCGGCCAATTTTGCAAACATTGTGCTCTTTCGATAATTTCCCGAGGTGAGCGGCGTGCGGAGAAGCAATCCTGGCGTTGGACATTTACCTTATCCACGAGTGTTGCGAGGGTCACTTTGCTGCTGACTGTCCGTGTTCTCCTCGGCACGACCGGGCGCATCATCGGGCGCGTGAGGAGGCTGAGAGGCGTGATAGGGACTCATCATCGGTGTAGGGGACACCATCAAATTACCAAACATGTCGCACATGGTGCCGTAATACGGAGGCGCCATGTAGCCACCATAGAGCATTCCTGGTCCTCCTTGAGGTGTCATGGGCGCACCCATGTAGGGATAACCGTAGTGCGAGTACGTTGGCATCCAGCCCATGGGTGGTGGCTGCGGGAAACCGACATTGCAATCCGCTTGGCTAGCAGTAGGAGATGTCGCTCGAGGCTTCATCTCCGGCATAGCTACTTGTGTGTGGTACTTCGAAGGAGTTGCTGGCTCCTCACCTTGATACTGTACTCCTGCTATATTGCCCTCAGTGGAAGATGCACTAGCAACTTGACCTTCGGACGGTTTGGACTTGATCGTCTTGTGATTGGAAGATGACGTCTCCGATTTTGCCACCTCTGCTGGCTGACTCTCAGCACCTCGAGACGGAACGAAATTTTTCGAAGCTGAATGTCTGAGATCGCTAGACGACAATGTTATTCCAACAGATGTATCTGGATTGAAGATTGTGTCACGAGGCCTGCGTACCCGGCCGTACATGACAGACTTGGAGTTACAGGTCATCGCATGGACTGACGTTCTAAAGGTCCCGGTGGGGGAAGTCACGCTGAACCCGTCCACCGAGGCAGTCATTTCGGAACCACTAGAAACAGGACGTCGGGGAATGGTTGAGCGCACATGCCGCAACTGCACCGGTGCTCGTTGAGGTGTAGCGAAAGTTCGAGAGTGTTTCCTCTCGACCCGTACACGATGACCCTCGATTTCCGATCCATGCTGTGGTCAGAGGAATGTCAAATTCTCTGTAGTTAGCCAAAACAGTATATCCGGTCAAAAGGCAGGAATTACTAACGATAGAAGTGATCAGGCCATCTGCTGAGTCTGGCCTCGTGAATTCAATGAAACCGAAGCAATGCTTTAGGCCTTTGAGCAAGTTAGCTAGGACTCTAAACATATTGCAGAGCATAACGTACCGTTTGCTCCAGGAATCAGCTTCTTGTACAATTGTACACCAACCACCTCCCCATATGAGCTCGCGATACTGTGGAGAACCTCCTCAGTCATGCCAATCGGCAAGTTACCAATAAAGGCGGAGCGACGGTCCTTGTCGTACTGTTCCATGAGCCCTCGCCCACCATCCCACGCCGGCCTGAAAAGGGTTACACCATTGACGTCCGGGATGCGCTTTGGATCATTTGCGGCGACGAAAAAGTTCTGATTTTGAGCGAAATACTGGAAAGACTTCTGTTAGATGCGATGTTGACGACCATGTGGGAGAGGTAGTGGAGAAGTCTCACCTTCACGGGATCACGCCTATTGTCATACATCTTGTATGTGACAAGTACAGCTCGAGGTATATGCAAAGATGCCTGAATGTTCTCTTGTACAAATTCGGCTTTGGCAACCTGCCCTAGCTGGCCGAGCAAGTCGGTCGCCTCAGCAAGGCTAGTCGGTTCTCCGGACCTTTTGAAGACAATGAAGGAAGCTGTTCCCGGAACAGTTAGCACTCATTAACAACAAGGTTAAAGGGGCGAATGTTCTTCACAATGAGCTCGAGCCATTTCCGTGCGGCACGGTCGTCCAAGGATAATCATGCCTTTGCCAAATTTGACAGCGTTTTGGGCGTGATCATCTCTCTACGACGCGACTGGGTTAGCCTCTCAACTATTTGCGTTTTGTATCCAATGAAAGGTCAAGTCATATAGATACTTACAGTGAATTGACAAAAAGCAAATGGCATTTGGCTGCCGTCTCGCTTGATCTTGACCCATACCTCGCCAAATTGACTAAAGGCTTTGGTCACTTCCAACTCCAAAGTTCGATCATCATATGGTTGCGACAAACTGTGAGACAGTTAGCTAGAAGTTTCATACAATAAGAAATATTTGGCCCTTACTTTGCAACAAACATACAAGCAGTGCCTGGATATATACCTTGAGCGTCGATGCTGGTCGGATTAGTTTGCACTGGCTCGGCCTTGCTTGGGCTCGATAACGCAACAGCCGTTTCAGAAGAGCCTTCTGCGAAGACGTCGTCTTCTGCACTTGATCCCACCAGGAACTCAGAATAACTGCAGGCAAGTTGTCAGCTACTTGCGTGGAGTCTTTGTTGACCTGCACATACTTGACAGCTTTTGAATCATCTTCCCCGGAGGCGGCTCGATGTTGATGCTTGCTGTAACCCGTCAGCGAATAGCACGTTAAGTCAAGTCTTCGACACGAACTCACGCGGGAGATCTGGTGGGAGAGGTCGTCACGCTTGTCGAGCCTCGTTTGATCCCTAACTGCCGTCAGACGCGATACATTGAACAACAACCTTAGCCGGCCATAGCCTAAAGGTCGGGACCATCGAGTTCAAAACTAGTTTTAAAACAAGACGGCCGGATTGATACGTTAGAAAAAGAAAAGCGCACGTTTTACGTGTAAACGCATGCTACGCCGGAAACATATTATCCTTGATGCGACGTCATATCGTGGGCAACTCAATCAAAGTAATTTGATACAACAAACAGGACTGATGTCGCGTAACATATGAGTGGCACAACGAGACGGCGAAGCAAATCTTGTCACGAACACATACGTACCTGTATCGTGATCAGCTCTAGACAAAGAGGAAGCATCAAGTCCGAGAGGCTCATGAGAAGCAGACTTTCGCACAAAGTTAAGACCGGCTCCTAGTGATGGAGGCTGTCCACTATCTTTAACACCAGCCGGCTGCTTGGAAGTCATTTTCTGAGGGCCAATGTCTTGCCACGAACGTTACTTCTCACTACCAAAGTAGCCTGAACAAGATCAAATACAGCAAGGGAGGAGAACTGTTATTAGAGAGAGGCGAGGGAAGTGCGCCTAACTTCCGAGCGAGGATTGGCGACAAATAAGCAGTTAAGGACAACAAGGCAGCGGAACAAGCACAATAAAACAGTCGCCAACGTCAAAAAGATTTCTCGTCAGAGAAAAGGAGGAAATAAAGGGAGAAAGAGAAGAAAGGCAAGATGCGAGTCTGCAGAGATATAGCGGAGAGCGAGTGATAAGAACCAGCTGAAACACGATCGGTAAGCCCGCTTTCTATAAGACGGGCCAGACAGTTGGCGGGAATATAACAATCCCTGATGAGGAACATATGGAGCTAGGCACGATTCATACAACAAAAGGGGAGGAAGGAGCGAGCAGCTTCGGGACACGTCCCTACCAAAGCGACCCTGGAGCGTAGAACGTACGTACAGCTCTGCCCTGACAGTGCCAACGGCCCGTCAAATGTCTTTGCATGAGGACTTTGGACTCCGAACTTCGGCCCTTCGAAGAAAGAACAAGCAACATAATGGATCTTTCCCCTGATCCCTGAGTTTAGCGAGCTTGCATAACCTTGCGCCGTGAGTCTTGCGCGTGAGGCTGCGCGTTTCACAGTTAAGATATCCAGCATTGTCGGCACATTTGGAACTAGAATTGCTTCTGCACCTGACCAGCGTAGTTTCTGGCGTTTGGGTCATGGACTCAAGATGTCTTTTCCGCATGGGTCTATTCGGCGAGCTAGGCGATGTTTGTTTGTTGCCAGGCGATTGCCCGTGGGCCGTGCTGAAAAGCCCAGTTGGGAAGCAGTAAGGAATGTACACAATCCATGATTTTCATGTTCGTCTTTGTGTTTGTGTGTACCAGCATCTGGTCGTAACGTCCAAGATCCCGGGTTTGAAGGTTTCGTACCAACAAAGGTAGTGTGCGACTGGAACGAATAGAAATCTATCTTCTTGTCAGCCAAGGATTCTAGCCGAGGTTTCGGACGATTTGAGGACTCGGCTAAAACTTCGGGGACGATTCTCGCTTGACGCAGAGGTGACATTCATTCCGTTGTGCCGAGAACCGAGTGACCATTGCCAAACAACACTTATATTCGACGAGGGCTAAAATTCTCAGTCGATTGAAATACTTGTCATAAGCCAACTTCTTCTTTCACATAACATCAAGTCAATAAATGTAGCTTTGATGGGCAGGACACAACCCTATGCCAATACATTCAGCTTCACTGCGGCACGCGATACCAAGAGTGGACAGAGCAAACGGAGTAAACACGCACCGAATTTGATGCATCAAACTCATTGTTCGTCGAAAAGCATCGCCATGTACGGTCTCGCTACTCGCTACTCGCCCATCAAAGACCGTTTGTACGTTATATGCCTATGTGGATCGATAGCACGCAACAAGTACCGGAAAGCAGACACACCGCGAAGCGCGCGATAAAAAAACACGACTTGGATGTCCCACAGCTCGTTCACCTTGCTTCTCCAGGTTCTGAGTCGTCCACAGAGACATACCTGATAGAGTCCAAGGTTCTCTCAAAAAAGGCTACCTGGGAGATTGCGTCAACCGTTGAAATTACTCGTTGGAGTGAACAGGGGTGGGCGTAGTATCTCGCCAAGCCTCGGACGCAAGAATAATCGCGAGTCTCCTTGTAAGAAGAGGAACTTTTTCTTCCAGGACGGCAGCTTGTAGGTCTCACCTTCCTCTAAAATGCTGGTTCATGCCTTGTTTTACCTTCCGCACGGACGTTGCCATGAGGAAAGAGTCAAAGACGACTTGTGCTGTAACTACAGGGCGCTTCTGGAGTCGCAGGCCCATCCACAAGTCTGAGGGCAGATACATGATTGCGATGTTTGATGTCATATTCTAATGCGATGGAGCCACCATAGGAGCCTATGTTGTTCTGTTCATCGATCAGCCAGCAACAACTTACGGCGACTCCGAAATCGAAATTGCCCCGGATCAGTTAAAACGAATACACGAACCTATATAATAATACATATATGCACTTGCATACATACATGATCCGCGACGCCTCACTCCATGCAATACTGTGACGAATTAATTCGCCACGTCGACAACATCGACAATCTCTTTATGTTGTATCAGCGGCGCCATCTCGGAGCTGGAAAAACGCTCTGCTGGTACCCCTATTCAACGAGAAGGAAAGCCGAGTCAGAGCCGAAGATCTATCTGAGCTGGCCGATAGAACTGGTCTGTAGCGCAAGGCGAGGCGCGTAGCGGGAGCTTTGCGATTGAAGTACCGCGCTAAGCAGGGGAGTCGTGTTAAGTTATTGCCGTCATTGTCGCTTGGCTGCAACCAACATGGACGTTGGCCATGATGTCATGGTCATTTGAGCGCGTGATCTGTGAAACAACACAGATTGTACAACAGATCAAGAACATCCAGAATTCGATTCTCGAATCAATGAGCTTAACTTAGAAACAAGGTCACAGCTAGAATCCGTAACAAGTAAGCAAGTTGTCCGTAACAGGAGTTTGTTGGTGAAATTAGTGATCACACGTCTGCGCAAGAGAAAAAGAACAAAACAGTATGGACTGAAGTACTCTGCACATACCAAGTTGCCTGTACATACCAAATTGCCCGATCCAGGAGATTGGTGATGAGATTGGTGATCGCACGTCTGCACAAGTGAAATGAGAAACCCAAGGGGTAGCTCATTCATTGCGATTCCATGCGCCGCTGCATCCCACAACAGAAACGCTTACGATAGAGCAGCCGCAAACAAGATGAAATCTCATACCATGACGAACCGAAGTAGAAAGAAACGTATACTTGGAATTCGACCCCACGACGTCGCATCGCGGAATCCGTGCCTCCTCTCCCCCAAAAGCGCTCTCCTCCGAAGCAAAAGGGCCCACAAAGCTCCCTGAATTAGTACTTTGGTATCTTGAGAATCGATTCAAGTCGCGTCTTCTTCTTGGATAACAATTCCATCTCCACACCAGGATGAGCATCTTTCTCTGCGTCACACATCAAGTCTGGTAAAGTACACATGGTAAGCAAAGCTTTTCGTTCGCGATTTGCAGAGGACGCTAGGACAAATAGGGGTCCTTACCGGGAGGCTCGACATGTTTCGACGCAGCATACGTGCGCGACTTGCGATGATCTCGCAACGCTAATAAATTGGAGCTCAAGAGAACTGCAATGCGATCGACCTTGTGAGTGACGCGGTCGCGCGTGGTGTGGAGAAGAGTCGCAATGGCTTCGTGCATGGAATTGATTTTCTCGTTGATCCGACGGCGAGAGCTCTCTACCTCTTGCTGGACTTGACTGATCTGGTCGCATACGTGTTCTCGACTATCCGTGATGGTCTGGGAGATATTGCCATTGGCGTTGTCAATCTTGTTACAGATGGTCGAGCTCACGTCGCGATGAAACGTGTCTAACTTCTCCAACATAACAGTGCGATTGCCGTCGATGCCTCGCGCAATCTCGAGGAAGCTGTCGCCAGCGCGCTCGTTGTGATCCATCAAGGTCTGGGACAAGCCCCTGATCTCCTGGCGTGTTTTCTTCTGGGACTCGTGCAGAACGTCAAAGACGGCGCCACGGACATTGTTCATGCTGGTGGAGACGCGGTCGTGCGCCTGATCAAAGTCGAGGGCAAGACTCTGGATGTCGAGATGCGTCATGAAGACCCCGTCCAGAAGGGTATCCAGTCTCGCGTTGATATGAACCATGAGAGAGCTTTCGACGGCCAAAAGTCGTTTGTCGAGTCCGGAGACTGATACGTGGACTTGGTCGAGCTTAGATGCCATCACTTGTCGCATAGCACCGACCTCTTGGCGCATTTCCCGTATCGCGACGGCCACATCTGGGTCCTCTGGCGTTATCTGCAGGCTCTGCAGGCTTCTGTTAATTCGATGAATGCAGATACAGCTGAAACATCTCCTCTCAAGAGCCAAGACGCGGACTCACCATAATGGCAGTGTGGCCGGTATGATGCTGTTCCGACAAATGCTTCGGCTTTGGCTCCGTAGATGGGAATCTTGCATTGTACCACTACACCAGAAGGGCAAGGTCAAGGTCTGGCTGCCGTTGAAGACCATTTTGTTCAATTTTGATCATTGGTTCTTCGCCGGCATGAAGGACGTATCATGTCCTGATTCAAAGGATCGTTGTAAGAATCTCGTGTACATGATCGCCCAGCATTGCGCTATCCCTTCGTCTCGGCAATGGCTTGTATCATGGCACGGCTAGCTTCCTTCGAATACGGCTAAAGGCCATATGTCCACGCGTCTGGGTATGAAGCAAACGCGTCGAATGAGCGTGCTCATCCTTGTAAGCGGATATGACCGCGAAACACTGCGCAGACATACGCTCGCATCGGCAAGAGAATATTGTGTTTGCCAGAGGAGGCTGGCAAAACGGATGCACAGGTTTCTGGAAGCAAACACCGTGGATGATGATGATGATGATGATGATGATGATGATGATGATGATGATGATGATGATGATGATGATGATGATGATGATGGTGATGATGGCCCATATTCACTGTTCGCGTCGCGCAAGTCGATATTTAGCAAGTATGTATGGAAAACCTCGGTGAGTCAGTGTTGTTGGAGTTGTTGATCGGGGACTTCCGATCAGACAATGACAAGTTGACAACCCTGACCCAGCCGCACGGCAACCGTCCGATCCCGCATTGAGGCTGACAACTGCCACCGAAGCACCGCCACCCCCCGGGTCTTTTAACATGTATGTATGTATGTAACATGACGACAGATTTTAAATCCCGTATCATCCGGTGCTACGGAGTACAGAGTATGTACATAGGTATGTACATGATACGTAAGCCGGTTCTCGAAAAGATGACTTCAATTCACCGCGTCACGACTGGACAGGGAGCAGGAGAAAAAGAAACCAGTAATTCGCGCTGTTGATATTGCAATTTGTGCGCGTAGAGGACATTCCATAAAGATGCTTCGTACATTCTCGTGGTCTGCTTCCCCAATCCTCCAAACCATAGAGTACCTTGGTAGATCGCATGAAGAATAAACGGCAAGGAACCCGCACGCCTGCAGAAGATTGTCATAAGCATGTCAGCAGGCCGTCATCCTCCCCTCACGAAGCACCATTGACCCCTTTTGCTATCACGAGATCACGACCCTCCCTACCAACAATTGCCGTACCCCTTCGTGTCGTTCACATTCTCGCCGGGAGCCCAATCTCGAGACAGACTCGTCCACAACATTCCAAGCCGCAAGTAGTATACAGAGTGGGAAGTTGGGAAGTACCCAGGAAGTTTCATACATACCCATTAGGTAGGTGCAGACTGCGACTCTGCGAGTCCTGATATCTGTCCTTCTCTCCCGGCATTTTGCTTTGTAACTGAACCCGCATCTTTATCGCTCCCAGGCTTCTTTGGCGCCAGGCGGCTCCGATTTCGTCCCTCCTAGGTTGTATGTAACCTTTCGCCAGCTACGGACTATTACGGAGTGTTGTGGTCCTAATTGTACGGAGTATGTACGTACATATCCATCCCGCCGACCTGGCTAAAGACTAACTAGTTCCTTTCCGTGTCCTCAGGGCCCAGGGCATAGGTACATATTACAAGCTTACATCCGATAAACCCTTGCACCCTGCATTGTTTTACGTAGTGACTTGTTTCCCGATACATATTTGTCCGATAAGTCGAAGCGACGCGAAGGACGGAGACTCTTATCTGAGGGTATATTTCCAGCGAAAGGAAGGACAAAGAAAGAAGGGAAAAAAGAATAAAGGGTACAGATGAGACGCACCAAACCACAATAAAACCTCAAACACCACGCAAACGCTCCCCATCCGCATGGCCTGATCGAGGGCGGGCGCGCAATGGCGATAGCCCATTCTAATCGCCGGGCCTCCTCGTCGAGTATCGCATCTTCTTCGTCCTCTGTCCTCCACCGGCTGACGACCTCGTCCGCCGTCGCCAATACATCTTCCCAGCGAGCTGACCGCAAGCGCAGTCAGAGCCAGAGCCAGAGCCAGAGCCAGAGCCAGAGCCAGAGCCAGAGCCAGAGCCAACATTATTCGCCTGGCGGCGCAGCGCGCTCCTGTCCGTCGCCGCCGGTTCACCCGTCCATGCTACAGCCTCGCGTTGCTGTGGTCTTGAACGTCAATCCGCAATGGCATCCATACCTATTTGCCTTTCGTCTGCTGTCCATTCTTCCCGCGCTGTGGTGGGGACTGCCGAGCGCGCTGCAACTTGTGCTGAGTATTCTGTATTGTCATGAGAGGGTTATGCTTGTACGAGAAGGGGTGGGAGGAGGCACCTCGGACGATGGCCTGCATAGCAGTGATGGTGCAGTTCCGTTCGCCCTGACTGAGGGCGCTCTGGCTACGATATGGGTTCGTTTCGAAAAAGTCCAAGATGGAAACCACACACACGCCAATCAACTAACTCGCGCAATTTGTCGTTTCTTGTAGAGCTTCGCGTGCGGCTATCTCGCGTTCTTCTTTACCGACTGCCTCATGTCTCGATGGTCAGTACATACGTCGTGTATTTGCCTTGCCGCTTAAGATCGCTGACCTGCTCTTGCTGGTGACGAGAACAGGCTCATACATTATACTCCCCAGGCGACTATCGTGCGCCTCCTCACCATTAACGCCGTCAATGCCTACCTGACCATGACGGTGCTCTCCCTAGCTGGAGGTTTCCAGGATCCAAGATTGATGCTCCCCGGGTGGATTAGCATGGCTACCGTACGTTTAACTCAACTATTCAAGTCCCTATTCTTGCCCGATTGCTATCCATTTCTTCTCGTATCCTATCCCTCCCCTATCCCGCCTCTTCACAACTCCAACAGATTCAGTACAGCTAACAACCTCGTTTGGATCGACAGACCCTCACCGTAAGCTACCACATCACCCACCAAAAAATCAACATCCGAAAAGAAACATCCACCTCCATCAACGTCTTTTCCATAGCCAGCTACATCAGCATGGTCATCCTCCTAGCCCACGTACACCTCCTTCAGCCAGATTACCCCCCGGTCCCGCTGGTCGGACGACTTCGCATAGTCTGGAACGAAATATATACCTTACTCGCGCACATCAAGCGCTCCATTGAACGGACTGAGCTATAGGAAAGCTTGCACGAAGAAATAAGGAATACAGTAAAAAGAAGACACCAGAAGCACAAGAAGATAGATAGGGAGAAGTTAATCACATTAATCCTGCGCCAAGCAAGCTCGAATAGACTCAAGAGGGGGTCATGCGCTTCGAAGGGGGGAATTACGGGCACGGGAACCATCATGTTTGTGGGTGAATGGGTCGGAACCCCCGCGTCATCATGCATGATATCTAAACTCTGTTTCATCTCTTGGCGTTTCGTATGCAAACAATCCTAGTACACTCCCATATTATGGCAGCATCTGGGGCTATTTTGGCGTCACGGTGCGGCGTAGATTTGTAATCATTAAGATGATAGCAGCGGGTGCTCGAGAAGAGGGCAGTGTTGACGGCGTATTTGAACGATTGCGGCCGGTGGTGCGACAGTCTTGGCGGAAGTCAAACAAATCGGCACTCCAATATATAGCTATCTCACGGCATTAATTTGTTCGAATCCTGTAAGGTACATACTACTTGTCCATGTACGTCATCTGTCACAAGGTGTAAAAGACTGTCAATAGGTGTCAAGACACGAAAATCGGACCGTCGAGCTTGGTCAGTGTCACCTGCACCATCCACAAGACTCGAGAAGAGCTGTATTTCCATTATACTATCCTGCCGCGGCCCGCGGCCTAACTCGCCTGAAGAGGCAAATTCTATGAGTGACTGACAAGCCATAGCGAAAACAAATGAAGCCAAATCTTGCTGCAACTCGCCGTTAGGGGCAGGGCAAGCAAGCACAACCTTC
Organism: Claviceps monticola; assembly: GCA_018360055.1. NCBI lineage: Eukaryota > Fungi > Ascomycota > Sordariomycetes > Hypocreales > Clavicipitaceae > Claviceps > Claviceps monticola. Next base: position 72,024 of record SRPP01000017.1, read on the forward strand.
TCAATCTGTAATGTCTACCACCAAATCAAACTCGGATCTCTCCCGGTGTAATAAGAATGACCGTCGTCCTCGAGCGTTTGGGGCATTCATGCGCCCCTGTGCCGCTATACCTGGAAGAGCGTAGAGTCGCAATACGCGGGGATCAATCACGTCCCAAACCGTCCTCTGCGTCAGCGGATGAGCACCTGCCTGGTGATCGACTGACTGACGGGGCAACGGCGCATTGCCGGCTTAGAAACCGTGGACCTTGATAGTTTTGGCGTCTAGCTCAAGACCCTCTCTTTTGTCGACAAGAAATTCCTGAACATCTTTACGCTGATCACCTTGGAGCTGAATCACCTCGCCCATTTCAGTGTCGTTGACGATGGTGCCATTGCAAGCTGGAAGCGAGGTCGTTAGCTTGGTTTGGGGGGGGGGGGGACGAAACGTGAAGTAATGACGTACCGAATTTCTTCTTGATGACCTTGAGAATTTTCTTCTGGTCGAATTTCTTTGGAAGACCCTGCACAGTGGTCAGAGTCTTGCGACCATTACGCTCTATAGAAGTAATTAGTGTCTGCAGTTCATAGATAGTGCCGAGCATGTACACCATAGTTGCCTAAGGCGAATGGTTCAGGTGGAAGAAGACTGCCATGAAAGGCTTATGACACGTACGCTGAATACGGATGTGAATGTAATTCTGTGCCTGCTTGGTCTCGCCCGTGTCTTCGTCGGCCTCGGCGAAGGGATCTAGTGGGTAGAGTATTAGTATTCGAGTGTCGAGCTGAGGTGGGGGGATAGAAATCGAGCCCCTCCAGACAGAGCAGGCAAGCTAGCCGACTTCCGTGCGAAGACGCGGGTATACGCTGGGAATGCTGCAAACGTACCAAAGGTCTTAAGATTTTCGATGGACATAAACTCGGACGTTGAGGGGTGACTTTGGGAAATGGGTTGTTGTCAAAAAGGTGCGTGTGGCAGCGGAAGACTGAAAAGGGAGACGCCTCGCTGGGTGTTTCGGGAAGGGGAGTTTGTTGTTTTGATAAAATCCGTAGGAAAGTGTTGGGAAAGGTGCGAGCGTGATAGACCCTGGCAAAGTGACACTGTAGTTGCACGTCGAACGAGCTGGGAAGCTGAGACGATGTTTGCGACGATGATGAGGGGAGAGTGATGGAACTTGTTTGTGAGGAACGTGATGATGAACAGAAGAAGTGGGTAGACGAAGAAAATGGTCTGGTATGTAGCACTTTAACAGCAGACTTGGAGGCACCTGCCCTGCCAGCCCACCAAGGTGGGACAAAAAGGCCAGCACCAAGTTCGTGCGCGCCGGTGTGGGCAGTGGGCAGTGGGCAGTGGGCAGGAGCGGCCGGTAGCCAATTGCCCAAAGTGCCCCGCCGCAATGCCCCGCCGCCATGCCCCGCCAAGCGGCTGCGGCTTGTGAAGGTTGCCTGAGATATTAGGTGTCACTCAGCGGGGTTGCGAACTTGCAGGTATCATGTCGAGAAGTCGAGACGAACTCTGGATGTGCAGCTCGCGATAATACATACTCATACTGTTGCGCAGTGTAACTGCAATTTGTGCACTTCCATACACGGCACGTGGCTATCCGTAATAGCCGCCAATGGTGGTCGAGGCGACGTGGCTTCGTCATCGCATGTCACAAGTAACTACGGCGGAAGCGGACTCAACCCTGCCACGGACATCAATCTGATGAGTGGTCCGGGCTAGGAGGTATGTACGTGGTAGAATGACGACATCCAACGAGGGAGGGAGACAGACAAGAGAAGCGTCGCAGCATCCGTCAGGAAAGATGGTCGTTCATTATTTTCGTCTCTGCTTCGACACGGTCTGCGGTCAGCAGCGATGCAGATGCGACTAGCCATCGGCCTGCAAGTTGCGAGGCAGCTGGCACTGGACAGGCTTGGAGAAGTCGGGCCCATCTGGATTCTGGACTCTGGAGACCGAGAAACCCCTCCAAGTGCGGCCCCGCCTGATGAAGCAGACCACGAAAGTGACAACAAGGGATTGCAGAAGTTGCGGTATCACTCGCACAGTCTTGTCGCATTGGCCAAGAGAGAAGGTGTCAAAAACATGCTACAAGGCGGGCCATTGCTGAACAGAAGCCTCGTTATCATCGGATGCCAACAGATACCCACTGCAGAAACCGCTGATATCCACGAATCCGCAAAGTCTGGCATCGTTTGGCCACTCTTCACCACCGAGCGCATCGCCGAGCAGCATGCCATTCGAGCCTCATGAGCACCCGCCTTCAACCGCACCCTTTTTCCAAGATGTGACTTCGGACCATGGCACCTGGGTACCCTTTGTAAGCCATGGTTGTACCTTCGACCCCGAAGCCTTCTCTCGTATCATGATGAATATGATACACAATCCCAATCTCAATTCCACGTGGCTGTACCGCGCAGACATCCTGTATGACGATGTATCCGAAGCCTTGCAGGACTCTGTCGACGGCCAGTCAGACAGCTTGCTCGAAATAGACAAGCCCATCTGTCGAGATATCTCCAACATGACCAGACGGCGCACCCTCGTGCGGAAACTGATCCCACGGAGCGAGAAAAGAGACAGACCTCTCAACCAAACCTGCTCATATCACCATGCACAGGATACAGCAGAAAACTCAGTCACCACTCTTGTCGTCTACCTCCCACACGCATCCTCGCTGCAGGACCTCCCCTTCTACCACCCCAAGGTTCGGGGCATCGCGCATCTCCATCAATGGAATCCCTTATCCAGCACGGGCACCATCTCCGTCCACTTCCTGGGTGATACGGAGTGCGAGCTGACGGATATCAAACTCACTCGCGTGGCGTACCATCTCCTCGAGATCCTGTACAAGCACGGCCAAGGATCAACACAGGGCTATGTGAAACGAGTTCATCACGACCTCGTCATTCCTCAGGCCAGATTCCAAGACCGCTACGCCCAGCTCAAGGGTAAATACGCGCGCCACCTCGTCGATACCTGGGCCGAAGTCACCGATCCCGGAAAACACGTCTTTGAGGATCTGGGCATCGCGGCTTTTCTTATGGAGCTGTGGGCAGGCATGTACAATGACGGCCCGTTCCCGGGTTTTGTAGATATAGGCTGCGGGAACGGTCTGCTCGTGTATATCTTGCGGCAGGAAGGCTACGAGGGATGGGGATTCGACGCTCGCGCTCGCAAATCTTGGCCTGCCTACAGCATGCCCTCGAGTACCTCGCCCACGGGCCGCTCACTCGAAGAAAGACTCCTCTTGCCGACTATCACCACCAGTACAACTTCTTCTTCTCCTCGTGCTCTCAGCACGAATACTACTACTACTACTACTACTACTACTACTACTACTACTACTACTACTACTACTACTACTACTGCTGCTGCTGCTGCTGCTGCTGCTGCTTCAGATCATTCTGATCCCGAAAACCAAGCCCCCTTCACCCAGCCCGACCCTTCAAAAGTCCACAACGGCACCTTCAAATCCGACACCTTCATCATCTCCAACCACGCCGACGAACTCACCCCCTGGACTCCCATCCTCGGCGCCCTCTCCCAGTGTCCCTTCCTCATGATTCCCTGCTGCAGTCACAATCTCACGGGTGACAAGTTTCGCGCACGCCCGCCACGGGATAAAGCCAAGTCACGGTCCACGTATGCCTCTCTCGTCGACTGGGTGTCGTGTATTGCGGAGGACTGCGGCTGGGAAGTTGAGACGGAGATGCTGCGCATCCCTAGCACACGCAACACCGGCATTCTGGGACGTGCCAGGAGGGATGTCATCTCGGCGGGGGATGTGGCGGGTGTGGTGGCCAAGTATGGTGGCGTGGAGGGTTACTTGGGTAATGTGATGAAGCTTGTCAAGGGTGGACCGAGGGGGCATTGATTTTTGGGGTTCTCCGTGGATTGAATGGTCTGGGGGTATGTTTCAGGGCATCGCGGGGACCCTTTCACTGTTGGTCGATTTGTGTTGATGTTTTGCTGTGTAATATGGACGGCCGCGTGGTAGATAGAGCAGCGTGTACCATGGCCTCTCTTTGCATCGGGATTGCCTTGCTACGACTTACATGCATGGATGGACTAGGATATATATCCTCAGATAGCCTTTCATCTGGATGGAGTAACAAAAAATTGTTCTTGATGTAAAGACGTACTTCCTTGGATAACAAGACGGCACTTATATTCCTAGACGGCTCTTGAAGCTCTAGACAGTAGCATAGGCCATGTCTGTCCCCTTTATAAGCACGGACTATGCAGGTACATAGTTGAAGCCTTCTTCTCAATTCCGGAGTAGGTAGGTACTCAGCATGCAGGTCCTTTCTTTTTCTCGTCTCTTATACTTTACAAGAAACGATCATGAATGCAGTCAGCTTCGACGCCTAGACACGCCCTGCACGCATAGGTACATACACATGATACATACATCATACCATACCTCGCAGACAAGGCAGCCCCTTCAAACACGACCCCGTCTGCTGAAGCAATTCTCAGCCCAACACATACCCAACACGATCACTCACCCCTCACGAAAACTACGCACACAACTGCCCAGCTAATCACTATTTTCATCATTATGCTATAAACGCCAACCCATGCGTACAATCTTCCCTATCCATCCGCTTTGTTTCTCTCAAACAAACCCCTCCCTTCAAACGCAAGTTGCACTCCACAAAGCTCAAGCTTCCTATAAGCTCCATTTCCTCACGATGCAATATCCCAGGTAATAACTACTATTTTTTTAAAACATGACAAGACAGAACATAAACATGAACATAGAAACGCGTAGCTCCGATGTGTACCTTATAAGACGTTCATTCATCCATCCATCCATCCATTCATTCATCCAAAGATGCTTCCATTTTCCCTGTCCAACATGATACAGCAGACACAAAGATTCAAGGTTTCATCATACTCTTCAGGTATATCCCAGTCCGTGCTCGGCTTTGACAAAACAATTCGGGGAAAGGCGGAGAAGACTTGCAAGATCTGCGAAGCGCCAGCAAAAGATTTCCGTCGTGATATTTATTTTCCTGAGTTTCTCAGTGCTGTTGCCATGGGGTTTCGAGCGCAAAGAAGAACACAAACCCAACAAGGAGATCATCAAAAAAAAAAGGAAAGAAGTAAAAAAGAAAGTGAGAAGTCAACACGGATTGAAGAATGCATTCGGGAATTGTAGGGCAACTCAAATCACAGCCATGTATAACACTCTCTCGGCCACAGCTCACTCCTCATCGTCCTCTTCAATCGGCGCTGGCGTACGGCGCTCAGTACGACGTTTAGGTCGGCGATGGCGCGAGCTACTAATGTTACTCGCCGAGTCATCCGGCATGATGTCCATGTCGTCCAGCCCCCAGTCATCATCACTTGGCACATCAGCCTCACTTCCGGCTGCCCAAGTCGGCCGTTCGTATCCGGGATGCTGCGAGTTACTGGACCCAGGCGTGGGAAGAACATCGATACGTCGACGGCTTTGCAGGTTCTGCATCAAGCCCGCCCCGCGTCGTCGCAAGGCTGTGCGAATCGATTCGGCCTTTTGATGTAATTTCTCAAATGCATCTTCCAGGCTTTCCATACCTGTGTAAATCTCTCGTTCAATCTCGGCGATGGCTGCCATTTCCATTTCCTCGTCGTTGGACACGGGTTGTCGACTTGCACCCAGCGTGCCTGATGATGTAAGGCTGATGAAGGAGGCTGGCGTTGCGCCTCGCGAATAGGGAGAGAATGGAGCGCTAGTTCTTGAGCTGGTCGAGGGTCGGCGGCCGAATGGGGTTTCGCCGCGCATTTCCACGCCCGACAACATGTCGTCTGCGTCGGCTCCGGACCAGAGAAACCCGTCAAAACGACCAGAAGTCAAAATCTCCCATTCGGAGCTGTTAATGTTCGAAATGGTCACCAAAAGATCATGCGTATGAGGATTCTTCACCAGATAACTAGCAGACTCGCCATCTCGTGGGGCTTGCTGCAGGCGGTAGAGACGCTGAAGCGACAGCCCCGACTTGATAATGAAGTCATTGCGTGGGCGATGCAACGGCGTCGGGGCTCGCATCGCGGATTTGACGTCCCTAGTTCCAGCGAGGAGCGCGTTGAAGAACGGACGGTTTTCGGTGTCCATGTTAGTCAGGATGGCAAAAGCCAGTGTTTCATCGTCGACATCTTGCGGTGGAGGCACTGGATTTTCGCCAGTGCTGGTGAGCCACTTGTCGACAGCGGACCTAACTTTCTTCGATTGCCGCAGGTAATGCTCGCGAAATTCTTCAGCGATATCGGGATCCATCTTCACAGGAGATGCAGGTCGAGGAGGCACTTCGGCAGAGACTTCGGCAGCCTTTAAGCCCATCTCAGCCAAGTCAAAAGGTGGCCATGGCGGTAGCTCAATACGCCCACTGACCCATTCGAGAACATCTCCCCATGTCAAGCCCTTGTGAATTTCGTGAGACTGGTCACACATGACACAAGAGCAGCCGTGAGGCGGGAGATCCCGAGAAAAAACATTTTCAAGCCGATCCAAGAGACGTCGCGCGACAGACCGGTGACCCGTGGCCACTGCGATGGATCCTTGCTTACTCAGGACATTGGAGTACTGGTCGAGGAGATTAAAAAAGGGTGAGAATAGTGTATCTGCTCCGGCCAAGGGGGGGTTCAACGGACGAGCACCGTTCGGCGCAGGAAGGACCGATAAGAAACTTCGCGCAACAGGGTATGACAAGCCGCCATTCTGAAGAAGATAATCTACTCGTGGTGCATCGTGGACGTCGACTGCAGGTGGGGGAGGCGGAGGCGGCGAAGGGCCTGTCATGGATGCCGACATTGTTGTCTTGGGACGCACGATGGATTCACGGTCTGTAATATCGGACCCAGCTGATTTGTTCTTGCTTCCTTCATAAATGTGTGGTGGGAACCGTGCAGTCTGCGTCGGTGTTTGGGGGGATGAGTCCTGCACGCTCGACGGCGATGAACCACAGTCCTGTAGGTCCATCCTCTTGGAACGACTTCGAGCTGAGTCTGAGCGCTTGACGGAATGCCGCGACGAGCTGGATCTCACTGAGCCAGAGGAGCGAAGCTTCTCATGAACCTTGTGGTCCCGACTTTTGACATAGGTTGCCTGACTTGACGAGCCAGATCTCCTGCTGACTTTCGAAGTCTCGTCGTGGCGCAGAGATGCGGATCGAGAAGCTCCCCCCGACGCTGATGATTTGGCGCGGTGGACGTCTGAGACTCTTTTGTCGTGTGAGCCTCTTTTCTTGTCGGCAGGTAGGTCCGTTGCGGGAGGGGAAGGGGGTCCATGGCCCGATCTTGACGTAGATGAACTTCGACGTAGTTTCGCGGAGCTGGACCTCTTCTCTTCATCGTCACCGATATCCGTCGGATCAGGAGTCAGAGAAGTAGGCTGCTGTCGATCACCCAAGTCATCGCGGCTTACAACCGCCTCTTTGCTGTGGGCTTTGCTGAAGGTCGGGTACGGTAAAGATATGCGCTGATTGTCCAACGAAACCTTGGACATGTCTTCCGTGGAATCGCTCAACACGCTATGCTTCTCCCTTGAGTTATCTTTGTCCTTGTGCGGATCCCGTCTCTTGTGTCTGTCCCGTTCTCTTTCGCTTTCTCTGTCCTTGTCTTTTTTGTGATGACGCCTACTGGAAGCTTCACTGCTCTCGACCCCAAGCTTGCTGAGTAACGATATTTTGGACGACCTGTGGCGATGCTCTCTGTCTCGGTCTCGGTCTCTGTCCTTGTCCCTGACTTTGTCTTTGTCCCTTTCTCTGTCTCGGTGTCGTTCCCTATCTCTATCCTTGTCTCTGTCTCTGTCTCTGTCTCTGTCCCTTTCGCGTTCTCGTTCCGGTTTTCTTTCCGATTTAGATCGTCGATGCTTATCATGCGCCGCCTCATCGGTTCCAGGATCGACATCGACACCACGCTCCTTGGAAGGCATGGTAGATCATCAGGCTAGGCCAAGCCGGGCCAGAGGCGGAAATCCGATAATATGGCGCAAAGAGGATGCCTCAAGTCGATGATATGGTTGGCAGAGTAGCCAATTTCTGAGGTCCAGCAATAACAGAGTGGAAAAGGGGGAATCGGGAGGGGCTGTACGGTCTGGTTCGAGGACAGAATGGCTTGAATGATAATCGAGGCTGGGCTTGCAGGGTTCCTCGATTGCGGTGCGGTGAGGGTGAAGTCGATGCAAGATTGCGGGGCAGATATCGGACAGTGTAGAAACAAGAAAGAGGGGCAGTGTATAAGATACCAGGCGATTAAAGAATTATAAGAACAAGGACAAAGGTTAAGGATAACAAAGATGAACAAAGAAAAGAAGAAGACGCTGCAACAATAGATGAAGGGGTTGTCGAAGAATAATGTTGATTCGAGTTCGTTGCAGATGTAAAGGTGGCTGTCTGTCTGTCTGTCCTGTCCGGTGGGCAGCAGATGTCAAGTCCAAGTGGCACACACCTGCAGGCAGCAGGAGCCGTCGTCTATGGAAGCACCCAGGGCACATCAGCGCCAGATCTTCGACCAACAGAGCCACTCGCCTGCACGATGTGAAAAAAGACCCTGACCCTGGCAGCTGGGTTTGTCCAGCGTCTCGTTGGGACAAATGACGCCTTTTAGCGGTGGATCTCTGCGCCGTTAGGAGGCTGGGGTTTCGACTTGGTCGCTGTCTGGATTCTTGCGGTCTGGGACCTTGCGAACCTTCTCTGCTCGGTTGTCTGGTGCAAAGAGGGCACCGACTTCGTCTGCGAGGCCAAGAGAGATGACCAGGCCCGGGTCGTTGTCGATTTTCCGATCACATTGTACTCTGTAGATACGGACAGATCAAGGGAGAAGCCCCCTTTGCCTACTCTGTGTACTCCGTAGACTCCTGAGTCCTGACTTTTGCCTGACCAGCAGCTGGCATCGTAGCGCTTGGCAGCTGGCAATCTAGCACCTTGGCACCCGCCAGCACCCGCCAGCACCCGCCAGCACCCGCCTGGCCTGTGCTCCATGTAGGTCAGCAAGGTCCAATCACCATCCCTTAAAAGACCCCGCCAGCAAAGCGCTCCAATGATCCCCAGCAGGCCATCAGGACACAGCGCCTTTGAAGCCCCAGAGCATCACATGGCGTCGCATTAAATAAGGTCGCATCGCGGCCCGACCAGTGTACGGAGAGGTACATACCTATGTGTATACCTACCAGCACAGACGCAAAACCCCAACCCCACGTGCATCCAAATATACATAATTAAGAGGACTTCAAGCCAGAAACAACTAGTCGGATATGTCTGATAGGCTAAACGATGGGCTAAGTTGCATCTTTGGGTTCCTTCAGGCCTTTAACGAGGGATTTCTACATGATGGCTTTATCTCGTTGTGGCCAGGATTCTAAGATTGTGAATGATCACCTGCCTCGGTTGTGAGTATTACCTGCATTGCTCGCGACACGGCGGTCGAATCGTAATCTCTTCTGTCTTTCTTTTCTTTCGTTGGCGTGCTTGTTTTATTTCTATTGGTAGTCTTCTACATCTGCTTTCGGTCCTCGTCTGGTCACCTATCCAAAGCGCCACGGCCGGGGTCGTCAATAACCGTGTCTTCCATGTCTTTTGGACATGTTCCTAATCATTTTTTTCCAAGTTCATAAAGCCTTTAAAAATGCCGGGCCAATATGATAGTTCTTCCCCAGTCCCCATCTTTCAAGTTCGGGCCTGAAGCGGCAATTATGCGCAATACTCCCAGCTCTCATTAAACATACTTTGTAAGCCTAAAGTGCTTCGTTAGAGCCCAACAGAGTTACAGGCGGTCCAGCAAGCCAAGACTTTCCAATAACAAGATGATCTCGTGAACAATGGAGCGGACATTCTGCTTGGACAAATCAACAGTCAGGTCTGGCTTGGAAGGAGTCTCGTAAGGGTCATCAACGCCCGTGAAGCCCTGAATTTCGCCATCGCGAGCACGTTTATAGATGCCGCGACGGTCCGTCCTCTCGCAGTACTCAAGAGGCGTGGCGACGTGAACGAGGAAAAAAGGACCGGACTTCTCTACTAGTTCGCGCGCCTGCACGCGAGCCGTTTCAAAGGGAGCAATGGGGGCCGCAATGACGGCCGCGCCAGCCTTGGTCAACTCGGATGCGACAAAGGCGATGCGGCCAATGTTCAGGTCGCGATCCTGCCGGCTGAAACCGAGCTCTTTGGACAGTTCTGCGCGAACCGTGTCGCCTAGGAGCATAGATACAGGACGGCCACCGCCCTGATTCAGCGTGGTTTGCAAAGCGCGAGCAACTTGGTCCTTTCCACTGTTGTTGTAGCCTGTCAGGAATACTGTGAAACCCTTTTCTCTGGGCAGGGGATTCTGTTCGCGCAGAACCTTGACCACCTCGGGGTATGAGAACCATTCGGGGATGTCCTTGCCCGTCTTGAGTCTGTTGCGCAGCTCGGTGCCTGAGATGTTCATGGTGCGCGTGCCCTCGGGAATTTCGTTGGCAGGCATGTACTCGTCCTTGTCGGGGATGTAGATCATTTCCTGGAACTCCACCATCTTGATGCCGAGCTCTTCTTGGTACTTCTGGACCAAAATCTGCGCATCATAAGGGCCATAATGGTCCTTTCCATTCTTGTTCTTGCCAGGGCCAGCGTGATCACGACCAACGATGAAGTGAGTGGCGCCGTGATTCTTTCGGATAATGGCGTGCCAAAGCGCCTCACGGGGACCGCCCATTCGCATAGCCAGAGGAAGGAGGGCCAGAGCCGCCATACCATTGGGGTAACGGGGCAACAAGGCCTTGTACACCCGTACGCGAGTGAAATGGTCGATGTCGCCGGGCTTTGTCATTCCCACGACAGGATGAATGAGCACATTGGCCTGCTGGGAGCGGGCTGCACGAACCGTCAACTCACGATGGGCGCGGTGCATGGGGTTCCTGGTCTGGAAGGCGACAACCTTTTGCCACCCAAGCTTATTAAAGTGCGATCGAAGCTCTGCGGGTGTGACTGTCGAATTTACTGGTCAGTATTTTTCTGGTATTTCTTTTTAAAGTGTGCGCGCAGGATTCGCGCCATGGAACCTACAGCGGAGGTCGAGGAAATCGTAGTGTTCTAGCCTGTTGACAGCTTGAAGCTTGCCACCAACGTAAAAGTCCTTGGCAACGTTGAACAGATGCTTGATGCCGGGATGTGTGTCATCGTCGCTGCCAAAAACATCCTTGGCCTCCTTGACTCTAGAAAAAGGAGAGTGGCCATGTTAGCCACATGTGATTGGGGGCAAGAAAGAAGTCAGTTCTGAAGCGTACTTGTCTGGTTGGTAGACGTCCTCCACGGTCAGGATGGCTAGGTTGCGGTCATCTCTCGAGTCGCGAAGCGTCAGTTTGGCACCCGCCTTGATGCCCAGAGCATCGATTTGTTCCTGGCTAACATCAAGCGTGATTGGCATGCTAAATAGAGCACCATCCGCAAGACGATTGCTCTCTACCACGCTGCACGTCCATCTCATTAGCAAATCATGCTCATTTTGATCCTAGGGACAAGAAGTAGTGTCAGACAATAAAAGTCTTACCCATTGTAATCCTTCTGGTTCATAAATCCTGCGCGGCGCCACATTCATCAGCAACATGAGATATTCGACTGGCATCTCGACACCAGTAGGACGAACTACAACAGCCCTTGGTGAACCAGCCATGGGATGGATATCTCTATAGAAAGCATACCTTCGAGGGGAGAGAATCCACCATTGAGAATCAGCTCGAGATCGCAAAGATGTCTATCGGTCAAAACTATTGCGGGATATTTCTCGGCTTCCTCGCTCAACTCGGCCTGGCAGGGCAGATCTCGCGCAAAGAGGTCCTTGAGGACGCCTCCATGGGGAGAGTTGGCCATAATGTGATTGATGTGATGGAGATGATATCGTGCGCAATTTCTAGGCGAATGACCAACTGGTGTATGTAGAAGCAATGCAGAAGCAGTGGACGAGGGACGGGCAGAACGACAAAAGAACAACAGCCACGAAAGACACGAAAGACACGAAAGACACGAAAGAAAAGATGAGAGCAATAGTTCGGGTTGTCGCACGCTCGGCACAAGCAGTGAGGCGTTCTCAAGCAAGTATAAGCAACCCGGAGACGGCGCAGTTGTCGAGTCAAGGGCCCACCTCGGCGATCACGCAATGGTGGGGGAAATATAGGTACATATGTTACCGTATGTACACCGTACAGAGTACCTCAATGTCAGAAGCGGCCGACTTGATTGATGTGGTAAAATGTAAGGTCACTGGGATTACGGTTCAGCCGAGGCATCTCGCGTCCGAAACTAGGACCAAGGACCATTCGACGCTTCTTCCCACAACGAGCTTCTCCAAGATCCCCGCCGGAACGCCTCGATGACTTTCTGCGCAGGTTCCAGATTCCCGTCAGTGGTTCCAATTAATGGAGGAACCGTGTCGCGGGAGCTATGTACCCAGGTCCTACGTACATACAGTGGAAACTCGCTATAACGATGCTGTTCTGTACACCTCCAAGCATCGTTATATCGTGAGTATCGTTGATCTGAATTGGGTCACGTGGTCACATTAAGTACACCCTATTTGGTCAGCTTGGGGCGATTTTTTTTGGGGCGCGATGACTCGTTATAACGATACCAGCCATTCTCCGGATCCAAAAATATTGCTATCGTTTTAGCGAATTTTATCGCTATTTGTTAAACGAACCCAAATTTTCGATGAAAAATTATCGTCTCATCGAAATCATTGTTGTTCTGAAGATCGTTACAAACGAGTTTCTACTGTAATTGTATGTATGTATTCCAGTTTCACATGCGTGCTTCCTTGCAGATGCCCTCGAAGCGGAAGTAACTTGTGCCCGCTACGGGCCATGACACTGGACAACGCTGCTGTAACCGGCGACAGCAGCGGCTCATTTTCTCGCATTTTTCTTGATTAGTACTAGACAGGTGTTGTATGTATGTATGTACATACATAGTTCCTAACGGACTCGATCCCGCCGATCCCGAGCTCCCGAGATCCCGTAATGTTGCGCATTCTGGGAACGGGTCTGATGACACCATAATTCTGGGTCGTGAAATCCGCCCGTCAGCCGACCGAGTCCCGCCTTCTAGCCGGCCGTGTAAGATAAGATAGCCGAATGGCCGGGTCGTCGCTCACGGATCCGGCTTGGCCATAATTCGGACCTAGAGATCTGCCCAAAATGATGAATCCCATGAGAACAACCAAGAACCATGGCGCCAAGATCTGGTACATATGTCCATAGTTATAGATTGGCTGCGGTCCGTAAATAGATCCAGATCGGCTACCCTGGAAATTTGATTTCGGAACATGCCAACGGTCAAATATGTGCTAGATGCCGTTTCTTTCGGGCGTGAAACTGACAGAGTGAGCGACAGAATGAACCTGAGTCTCCTCACATTGGCCTTACCACGTGCATAGCCAAAGAGTCCTCAACTAATTAAGCTAGTCAATGAGATCCAGATGCCACCTGGACCTGGACGAGCCAAGGCCATTCTGAGTCTCAGGAACAAGCTTTGGGACCACAAATAAAGCAAGTCGGAGCTGCAGTTGCGATGACCTGGTCTCTGTTTCTTCGCATTTGCATCGTGAGTGGATGGGTGACACACATTTCGCCCTTGTTTCACCTCGTTTTCGCCCTTGTCGCGCTTTTCTCAGGCGCCTCTGCGCAATCGACCACAGAGCCTCTGGTCGCAAGAGTGTGAGATGTGGCGGATCGTGATGGACTGCATTGCGGCGTGGCCAGCGGGCGGGTGTCTGGCTTGGTGCTGCGTGCTGCATGGCGTTGCTGTTGCTTGAGCTGACTTGTTGGGACTGGGAGACTGGGCGGTGTGCGGGACAACGAGCGTGGCATCAATGATCACTGCCATGCAATCACTCGGGTCTCTCTTTCCAGGGTTGTCACGCATCTTCGGCCCGCATCCTCAACCCATCCTCAATCCATCCTCAATCCATCATCAATCCATCATCAATCCATCATCAACCATCATCAAGGCGTTGGCTATTTGTTCAATCACTTCGCACATTGCGCATTGAGCGGCGTCTGACATTCTCTCCATATTCTTTCCTTACGTCTGTTAACTGCAATAGCCACACAGCTTTCAGAGCACTCGCGACCCACGTTGCTTGATCTTATCCGCTGGCAGACATTGGCAATACATTCACGTATCATCCCGTTCCAAACATTCACGAACGAACCCTCTACGTCGAAAATTTTGAGATCAAGGAATGTAGTACATTTGACGACTCCCACGAAAGACGATCCCGAGTGTCGAGTCCCGAGGCGCCGCCCTCAAAACACAGCGCCTTGACAGGCTGCAGTCCGTGATCGACACATCAAAATACGACAAGTATGCCATCGTCATTTCGAGGAGGCCGGGTTTGGGCCCTACTGTCAGCGCTAGCCCTCACGTCGATTGTTCTGCCTGCAGTTGAGGCACGCAAGACGATCTACAATAGAGATTTGGGGCTTAACGGCACGAATCGGGATCTGGATGCCAGTCGATATCCGGCGCTATATTCAGGCAATTTTGATGATTGTCTCGGAGGAGAGTCTCTATTCAACGTCACCAAGTTCGACGCAGCATATTATGCAGACAATCTCACAGTATTGTTCCATCTCGATGGCACCACCAATCTTCGAAAAGAGGATGTGATATGTAAGTGTTCAGTACCGGAAACCACCTCGATGACGATCGTTGCCAGGCCAGACCGGACCAGTGCTGACCATGTCGCGAATTGAAAAGTACATTTCACGGTCGAGGCCTACGGCGAGAATAGATTCAACATGACGTACGATCCGTGCAAGGTCGATCCACACAGCATGTGCCCCTTGAGCGCGAGCGTTCCGATTACCGCCTTTGCAGCCTTTCCCATTTCCCCCAACGACGTCTCTGGAATACCATCGATTGCTCTTGGTCTTCCGGATCTCGAGGGCTTGACACGCGTGCAGATATTTGCCAACTCGACACAAACTCAAATTGGCTGTTTTCAGGCGTCCATGACAAATGGCAACTCGTTCTCACATCCTGAGGCCATCGGATCTTGTCTTGGTGTCATGATTCTAATCGCAGTCCTCGCTTCCTTTGCAACCGCCATCTACGGTTTGAGTATACCGCACATGCGAGCTCATTACGCGCACTCATTTTCTATTTTGATCATTTTCGAGACTTTTCAATCCATGTTCTTCTCAGGCGCTCTATCAGTGAACTGGCCCAGCGTTCTTCCTGCTTGGTGGAGTAACTTTGCTTGGACGGCTGGCATGATTGCCCACGACAGAATTATTCGTTCTGTCAGCTCCTTTACTGGGAACAGCGTCAACATCACTCAAGTGGGGGGCGCTGGTTCGATTCAGATAAACACTGGCGGTGGACTGTCACAGCAGATTTATGGCCGATCGATCCTCCCGAGATCGGTTCTCTCCGACTATGGTAGCATGTCTGTGAGCTCCTTCGCTCGCCGCGCCGCAAATGATGCCAGCGATGCCCTTGGTTCCTATACCTGGGGCGGTCACCCCAGGACTCCCGGTATGCCCATGCCCGGCACCTGGCCAGGATTCGCTGGAACTCTATCCTTGGTCGATATACCTCCCGCCGAAGCGTTTACTGTCTATATCATCTGGCTCATGGTCATGCTGGCTGCTGTGGCAGTCTTTATAGTGACTTCAAAGGTGGTTCTGGACTTGTTGATCAAGCTGAAATGGCTCAAGTCTGATGGATTCAACTACTTCCGCTCACACGTCTGGGGCTACATGTGTGCGGCTCTTCTCAGGACCCTGTATATTGCTTTTTTCTCGGCGATGACTCTTGCCATGTATCAGTTCACACTGAGGGGTGCTGCTGGACCTACAGCCATAGCCGCTATAATTTGGCTGGCATTCTTTACTGGCCTTGGCGGTATTGTGGCCTACGCATGCTATTGCCGACTTCGCCATGGAAAGTTTGAGACAAACGCTGACACTTTACGCTTCGAACGGGGTCGCGTGCTTGGAAAGGTGCCATTCATTGCCACCACGAGACAGAGCAGAATTGGAGACGAGGAACCCAGCGAGAAGCCTTATCTGTTTGGCACGATGCCCTTCTTCAGGGTGAAATACGTCGATGAAGACGCCAATCGAGCAACAGTCCATGTGGATGAAGAGTATGTCAAGAGATTTGGCTGGCTGTCCGCGCGCTATCGACGTACACGATGGTGGTCCTTCGCCGTCTACTTTTGCTACCAATTCGTCCGAGCATGCTTCATTGGTGGTGGAGCCCGAACGCCACTTGCCCAGGTATTTGGCTTGTTCATTTTCGACATCATTGCGCTCGTGGCTTTTATGAAGCTCAATCCCTTTGAGAGTAATCGCAACACAGCAGTGGCGGTTTGGATGCTATCCATATCCAAAATCATCACGACGGGCCTATCCATTGCCTTTTTGCCTGATTTCGGCCTCAATCGAATCGCCGCCACCATTCTTGGCATTTTCATCATCGTCGTGCAGGGGTTCGTTGCCGTTGCGGTCATGATTCTGATTGTGCTTGGAGTTTGTTCAACAGTCATGTCTTTGTCAAGAAATCATGAGGACTTCCCTCAAGTTCTGGACCCGATCCGTGTTCGATTCTTTGAGCATTCCAGAGCCTCTATGCAAGAGTTCCCTCCAAAGCCCGCGGAAGCCATGGAGGACGCAAACAAGGTGATAGAAGCAGAGCCAAAAGAGCACGGTTTCCAAGTTCGAGACGTACGACGGGCCCCTAAGATTGGAGATGAAGCACTCGATCAGTTCCCTGACCTTGAACTACCCATTGCATCGGCTGCAGCTGCCATCATGGCCGGACGTCGAAGCCGCGCTAACAGTGCCAGCTCACGATTATCTGTGAATAGTCTGCCTCGGACAACACGAGTCCATCGAGCGTCTTGGAGCTCCAAGGATATTCCACTATGGGACTCAGAGATGAATAGGGGAGATCAGCAACGGCAGGGGCATGTGAGAAGCAGCTCCTTGCGACTTCAAAACTACCATGTTGAGTCCCATGGAACTAGCACGCCGGTCCGGAGGCCTATGACACCACAAGAGGAGCTACTAGAAGATGTCAGCAATAACCACCACGTTCAAGAATCGGTCGCGGACAGTGCTGCCGACGGCGCTTTGGACGAAGCGAAGAACCGGCCCGCGGACGACGGAGAAGACGACGCAGTTGCCCCAGCTGAGCCACCAATAATAGAACCTGCCGCGATGGCGGTGACGGAGAAGGGAGATACAGAGGTCGAAGCCAAGGCTAAGACTGAAATATAATTCAAGAGATCGACCATTATTACAGGGGGCGTTTAGGCCCACGGATGTTTACCGAAACGAAGGCAGCATCGGCTTTTGAACCGACATTTTGGCGCCGCGCACCAAGAAACGAAAGAAGGAGATATAGAACAATGTTCATCTAAAGTTCCACGAGTATGAAGCTTTGAAGGTAGGTGTAATTTTAGGGAAGGGGGGGGGGGGGGGGGGGGGGGTACAACAAACGCACACATATTTATTTCGGGATTCGAAGGCCATGTGGCCAAGCACATTCAGGCGTTAGAGGTACAAGGAGA
This sequence comes from Claviceps monticola, assembly GCA_018360055.1. Taxonomy (NCBI): domain Eukaryota; kingdom Fungi; phylum Ascomycota; class Sordariomycetes; order Hypocreales; family Clavicipitaceae; genus Claviceps; species Claviceps monticola. The sequence continues at coordinate 89,541 of SRPP01000017.1, forward strand.
AACTACCTACGTCCAATGCGAAGTGGATCGCTGCGTATTGGTTTGGCGATTTATATATATCTAGAACAACAGCATAGCATTTGATTGCCCCCTTGTTTGTCATTTTACACTTTTTTGATATATATCTTATGAAGCGCCTCGTTTGCTAATTACATACTTTACAAAGACTGTTTCCGTGATTCACCTCCGGCCCCGGCCTCTGGAGTCTGGACCCGTGCGCATATTCAGGATATGTATGCATGTCTCTCTTCCACGTGCAGTACATGGTAAATGGACTGTACACAACGTCATACTGCATTGCTGCTGAAACACGAGATGAACCATTCGGTCCAGGACGTTACACATAGGCATGTATGTATGTATTTGTATCACACAAGTAATACATGACGATTGCCCCGGACATGGAGAGCGCAGGAGCTAATAAGGCAGGAGCCCTGTGCACAAAATTTTCGAAACGGCTGTATCTGTGGGATGGACGTACAAGTCCTGCCACTTTTATTTCCGTTCTCTTCGCCCCCACTACCCTGTCATGGAGAAATTCACGACGAGGCTGCGAATGGCGCGAAGAATCGTTTTGCGACTCATGGGGGCGGGCGGCAGCAGGGGGTCCGAGTACATACCTCGAATTGCCGACACGATATATCTGACAGAAAGCGAAGAGTTCTCACTATGTACCTATCGAGAGGAGGGGAGTTTTGGTTGATTGGCTGCGGCTGGTGGTGGTACATATTTATGGCGATAGGTATCGACTATCGAGTTAACAACAGGTCTTGTCCGTACAGAGTGACAGGTCACAGGTGTGCAGAGAAAATTCGATGGCTGCTCGGGGAATTGTCCAATCAGTGCTCATGCTTCTTCAGTCTATGAATTACTGAAGTCCTTGTCATTTGTGAGAAGTAGCCTGGGAGCTTTCCCAACAAGGTCGGACCAAAATAAAAAACAAATGCAGTGCCGTCCGTCTGAGCTTCAATTTGCGTCGTGCGGACAGGTTTACAAACGACACACCTGGTGTACATGGCCGACTTTCGTCCTCGATACGCCTTGGAAGCATTGCGCGAATGGAATGTAAGGAAGAGGATAATGGATTTGTCCTTCTCTTGTCTCGCGTCCCCATCTTCTCCCTTGAGCCTTGAGCTCGGCTGGCTGTCCCTTGAGGCCTTGCCCCCTTCCATTTACAGCTTTATGTCGCTCCCAAACTGACCAGGCTGACTAATATCCTCCTTTCAGATGCACCGACCGCAAAACTTCACCAACCTCATGAATCCATGTTGGTGGCCTCAGCACTGACCTCGTAGATGCTCATTCTGGACAGTCACCGCCACCGTCACGGCACCAATCTCATCACCTCGCATAATTGCATCATAGCACGAGCCCACCAATAAACCGCGGAGCAGGTGTCGCTCTAGCCAACATGCCGTTGGTTCAGGACACGTAGGAGTCACTCTCCAAGACGCAGTACCGGCCCAGGAAGGCGACAATGCTACCTCCCTCATTTCAGGCGTAGCGATGGCCGACTGTCGTACCATGTTGAGAGGCACATCAAAGCTAGGGAGGATGAGCGTCCAAGTTCAAGCGTCCAAGTCCCAGAGGCCTCAAGCCAGGGCACGCGAAAATATTGGCTAGCCAAAGAAGTGACAGAACCTGTGGTGGTGGTCTTTGAGCAGCGATTGGTGGACATGTCCTTGGGGAGCAGTCATGATTTCAAAGAAAGAGAATGAAATCATGAAAGTTGTCGCGTACACAAGTCCAACATGCAGCACCTCAGGTACCGCTGGGACCTGATTGTGCCTCTGCTTCCGGCATGTGTCACTGCAATGACGCCCGTCGTTACACGACACGTGTAGGGTACTGTAGCGCATACGTCGTCTCAACGCAGACTACCGACGCACCGGAGAGCTGAGCTCCATTACAGTCTTTTTACAGATACATAGGGTCACAAAGACACATGGGTAGACGCACGAACAACTGATATTCGAGACATTTCGATTTGATGAGCGCCAACTCAAATTCGCTACCGAGAAGAATGACAATGGCAACTGCCGCACGAGGCGTCCAGGCCAAAGCAAAGATCCCGGTCGTGGCCACCAACCACGCCATATATCTTCAAATCTTGGCGACAAAAGACCGGTCACCAACCCAGAGCTGGAATCAGACGCACATAAAGAACCAGATGCAGGTACAGCGTTTCCGTGACCGGCTATTATAGCACTAACAGAAGCCTCGATGGAGCAAAAATACGACACTCAACTTCACACACTCACCCGTGACCCAGAGGGTTCGACTGTATTGGTACAGTCTCATAACCACATAAAATGCTCGGGTCAGGGACTCAGGATTTTCGACCTGTGGCACGGGGTATCGGCACGCCTGTTACCACCTTTTGGCCTTGTTGTCCAACTAGACCAAGATCAGGGTTGCTGTTGACGGTAGCCTCGATGGCGTGCGCTGATACAGAATGGCGTCGAAAGGTACGAGCCTGCGCATTGCTGAAGACAACTCAAACGTGGAGGTTTAGCTATGGCACCCTTGCGAGATTCGCACCGATCAGGAAGCCTGGAAGGTTCAAGGCAGAATGGTATACATACGCAGCACAGCCCAAGCACTGGGACTGCGGAATCGTTGACGAGTTGAGCTGTCCACAGTAGTTGCAGTAAACGACACTGCTACCGCTCATAGTGTCAACAGAGATCAAGATGATGATGTCAACAATGTCAACAGCCAGGACTTGAGTCTTGTAGCAATGTAGCACACACTCTCTGGCGGTTAGGGTGTAAACGTTACACTAGATGGAAAAGTTCGAGAAACGAGATGCTTGTTTTTTTTCGTCGAGCTTCTCACCCAGAGGAGGCGATTGTGTTTCGATATATAGGCCACACACTCCGTCCTTTCAGTGACGAGGCTGTGGCTAAGAGAGTAGACTCTAGAGACTACTAGACGCTCGGTTGACAACTTGACAACTCTGTAGAGAAGGCATGAATGGGAAATCCAGTGCAGCAAGTCAACTATACGTGAGAGAAGGAGTCTAACCAGCCTGCTTTATACTCGAGTACTTACTACTTGCGCGGTTCATTTTTTCAGCTTCCCGGCACGTTACACCAGTATTTTTCATCAGCCTCGGCCATCAAAGTTGAAAGACCCTCGCAGCTTCTCCCCTCAAGTTTTCACTTTCTATCGCCTGTCTTCTTCAAAAATGCCCTACTATTGGCAATGCTGGTCGGTGTCGGACGGCAACTCCCGGTTCCGCTGGCAAAGGGGGTGCGGTAGACGTGTACTTACTACTCTGCGTATTTCTTCAGGCAGCTCTACCGTGAATCGTTGGCTCGGAGCTTGTATGTCTAAGTGCGAGTAACACGATGTGCGTCGCCCTTTAAGGGGGCGGTAAGCTGAAGGTACGGAGTATAGAGACGGAGAAAATTCAAGCGAGCCTTGTTCGGTCAGGCTTTTCAACTCTGCTGATGCAAAGAGAAGTCGTGACTACCTTCACCAGCCCGAAATGGAGGGGGGGGTGGCGTAGAATTCATTTCGATAGGAGTCAAACCTCGGGGAGAAAGCCACACCTAGCCGCGGATTCCGTTGACACTGGATTCGACTAGTCGTTCGGCATCTCAACGGTCCTTGTTGGGACTTGGACGGCGAAAGCTATTGATATGGCAGCATTGCTCATTATAGAAGGAAGCACCATTGCGGCAAGGCTCATCTGAACTCGATAACCCACGTCCATGAGAAGCCTGGGCACATCTTGAATCGATCGCTGGCTTCCCGTGTACAGTTGACAAAGAATGAATATCCTCCCTCTACGGGTGTATCTGAGACAGGGGAATCAAGGCAACGGCGAAGACGCAGGGGGCCCAACGGTCAACCGTTCAATGGTTGGATCCTCGGCCACTTTGGAGTTCGAACACAACGTGGATGATGTACATCGCAACCAAAAAGCAGCGCCACGCGGTTCATGATGATGAATCTTGCACACAAAAGGCAACGGTCACTTACATTGCAGACTAATTCTACTTGCGCAGACCGCAGACGGTCACGGAGAAGGGAATTCGGAGTCACGGACAAATGACCTTTCCTGCAGGCGCATGGCCAAGTCTTCTTCGGAGTCGAAGACTCCTGAGTCCTACCTCACGCTGCACCGCGCAATTTGTAACTTGTATGTTCGCCCAAGAGTTACGACATGGGCGGTAAATCAAACCAAGACGTTGATGGGACACGAGCCTCGAGGGTCCTGCCGCCCAAAGCAAGTAAACACGGGTTGTAAGTGAGCAACGAGTCAACGACAGACGTATGAGGAGGCTAAAACAATCATCGTGGACTACATCAACAGACTCACCTCTGGAAACCCCTCTTACGGCCAATGCATTACGCTATAGATAACAATAGCCTGTCTCTCGCGGCAACGAATCTGAAAGACCCGAGAAGACCACGTTGCAAAGGCTGTGTTGCTTCTAAAGTTCTTTGGCGGTGGCCCAAGTTCCACGCATAACGACGACGAATTTCAATATTCCAAAAGAGTTTGACAAACCGGATGTTTCTCACGCGACAGACTGCGGCCCGCGGGGATGTCCAATAAAGTTTCAAGGCCACCCTGATTAATATAATACATACCTATGTGTGTAGGTACAATACATAGTTACTGGGGACCGTCGAACTTTCAACTTTGGCCGCAGTTCCCCGCCCCCGCCTAATCTTTAGTTCCATTGCGGAGGCAGACGTACATATCCGTACTCAACATGCATGTACACATGATTCATGAAGCACCATTTGTTCTTGACTTCTTCCAATTTCTTCCCCGTCTCGGGGGAGCGTCTCGGCCGAGTTGTGACGCATCTACCACTCCGAGCCCAGTGTTCCTCGCACAAGACTGCGGGGTGGTGGCGAGTTGGCACATACATTTAGCAGATCTCGCATGCGGCGTCAGTGGTCACCGTGGTCCCGAAAGGCGAAAGGGAGATTACATAGCGGTGAGATGGAGTGAAGTGATCCCGTTGGCGAGGCTGCTTCTGGATTGTGGGAGCAGAACATGAAGAGGAAAGGAGGGTGAAACGTGAGTACATACCTAGGTAGGCCTGAACAAACGTGTTACGTGCCGTGCCGTCGGTTATAGGCGCTGGGGTTTGAACCTCTGCTTCGGATCCGAGAGCCGTTCACACAAAAGCAAGTTAAAAAGTCGTGGTGTTCTAATAAGAGGTGTAAGTACATATACCTGCCTCCTCTGATAACTAACCCTTTTCGAACCAAAACTCCTTTTCAGCTTTTTCGTCACTTTGTCCCGCTTTGTCCATTGCGCTATTTATTCGCCATGTTCACGCGGTAGTCCGTGCTGTCCCGTCAGTCATGACTTTTACGCGATGCTTTCTCGCGTCGTCCTGTGGCCGTGACCCTACCTAATCTACAAGCCAATCAACGAGGCAGACTCAGTTTCGGACTGGTCTCCGCAAGACGGTCACCGCCGACCAGGTGCCAGGTGGTGATTCGTGAAGCAACTCGGTGGCAAGCGGCAAGCTGCCCATGACCAGTGCCGGAGGCACAGGTAATGTATCGGGGCCTCAAGGCAGAAAGGTACATACCTACCTACCTAATATATAGTTGTACCTGTCTATGGATGGGATGGGATGATCTGGACCTGATTTTGTTCGCGCGGCGAAGACAATGACGATTACCGTCGAGGACGAAGAGCCTCAGGGTCTAGATTGGGCGAGATCTAGCGATCTGCTGGGAGACCTCCTATACGCATTGTAATTTTTTCTAAATCCTCCGATGTGCTCGATTTGCATTCTCGTGTTGTAACGAATGTCTCTGCTATTCCACAAAGTCTGCTTCCTTGCTTCTGTTTGCGCTCTTCTCGGTTTAGAGGTGCAGATGAGGCTTGCATGGAATCGCAGGCCTCGATCAGGACCAAGAAGACGACCGTTCCAGGGAGACCAGCGGACGCATCGTCAGCGGACGCATCGTCAAAGACAGCGAGCAAGAAGGCGATGATCCCCGCCGTGATGGCAAGCCCTTTCGCTGGGAGCCTCAATATGTAGTCGTGGATGGCATGTAGCCACTAGCGCAAGGCGTCCCGTGACAACATAATAAATGCCAACTAGTTATGTACTCCGTACATAGCATGTTTCTACGAGCTCCAAGCACTACCATAGTCGTAAATCTCATTAGAAATTGGGTTGCGTACATTCACTCAAGCCTCAAGGAACGAGACAAAGAAGAAAGAAAGAGCATAGTTAAATAATTCACAAACGCCATCCGTCGAAAGGGTTTTCCTTTTCGCTATTTCCCTTCTAGCCGTTCCCAGTGCACGGAGTAACCCCCTTCTAGATTACAGGTAAAGAAATACATGTTGGAAACATTGGTAAACATTGGTGTGAGCGAGTCGCTGGTCAAACTGATCAAGACACAAAGAAACGTACGCGTGAATGAATGCATAGCCGTAGAAAGTGGAACTGCAAAACTCAAGAATTCTAACTTCTCTTCACTGAAATCCTGGGGGAATTTTTTGTCCTCTCTCTCTTTCGTTTTGTTTTCGCTCCTTTTTTTTTCCTTCCTGCTGTCGTTTTTTCGGTCCCTATGCGTATAGAGCCTCGATGAAATAGATGAAACCAAAGACGAGGAAGGCAATTGCGCCGCCCACCGTTACTATACAGTCTAGAATTAGCAGGGGGGGGGGGACGCGAAGAGAGATATAGAACAAATAACGAAACAACAAAGGGCAGAACACAATTCACGAAATAGACACAAACACGGTACTCACCCTTCTTCAAACTGACGCGGCCGGCAATCGCACGACCTCCAATAACAGCCACTCCGGTGCAGATGGCATGACCGCAAGTAGCCCCCAGGGTTACCCACCAGTAATCCTGACCTGCAGCCATGGCAATCGTAGCAATTTGGCTACGGTCTCCCCACTCGCCCAGAAACGTCATCGCAAACGTCTGCACCCAGGCAGGACTGAGCAGCAGAGAACACAGATTCGCCACGCCCTGGATAAAACCACTTACAGAGCGAGACCGTCTCGAAGGGCTGCGCGAGGGACTACGCGACCCCGATGGTGAGCGCGATGGGGAAGGCAAGCGACCCTTGGACCGAGAGTGCCGATCACCGAGCCCCATTTCCAGGTTATACGCAGACATGTCGCCGTTCTTGCCAACACCCATCTCCTTCTCCTTCGCGGCGAGCTCCTGCTCCACTTCATGCATTTCAGCGGAAACACCCTCGTTGGGGTCCATCTTGAGACCCTCGTTCAGGAGCCTGGCGCCGAAGACGAAGAATAATCCCGCGGCGAGGAAACTGGTGAGACGCTTGGGAATCAGGGTCGGCACGGCGTGGCCGAGCACAGCAGATAGGACCGTCATGACGAGGAGGGCGCCAAAGGCAGCGGAGAATACTACCATGCGATCGTGCTTCATGGCCATGAGCGCAGCGACGAGGAATGTCTTGTCACCGATTTCGGATACCAGGATCATGGTGAATGAGAGGACCCAGGAGTGGAACGGCTGTATAAGTCCCTCGTCTTTCTCGGTGTTTAGGCCCGATGTTATGGTGCTTTTCGACTTGGTCTTGCCAGTCGTCTCTTTGAGTGCCAAGGAATCGAGGCGGTCGAGATGATCTTTTGATGATCCGCCCGTTGAAGGTTTGGTCTTGTCTCCTGGAGAGTCGGGGAGATCGCCAGGCTTCTAGTTTTGGAGCAAACAGATAGCATCGTTAGCATAAACTCGCATCACAAAGAAAAAGGTATCGTTATCCGATCAGTGCGCGACGGCGTGGGCGGCGTATGCGACGTAGGTAGTGATTATTGCTACTCACATCAAGACCAGTGTAATCTGTGCTGTCTTCGTCTTTGTGGTCCGGGAGATTCGATCTGTCTGCCTCTTCTTCTTTCCCGTTGCGCAATTTCCTTTGTTCGCTATGTGGCAGCGGAGGTTGTTCCTTTGGCGACTTGGGTTTGGTGATTGTCTTCTGGCCTGTTTTGCCTTCCTTTTCCTTCCGGACTTTGTCTTTTTCAGTGACACCCCCGCCGGTGCCAGTAGAAATACCGGCTTCGGGACGGTCGCGATTCTTGTCGAACATGACGCCGTCGTTGGTCTTGGGGATCTTCTGCCCGTCTACCAATGTCGGATCGTCGGGCCTGCCTTTCAGCTTGGGAAGCTTCTGTCCCTGTTTGTCGACAGCCTTCCCATCTGTCTCGACAAAGGGGCCAATATGAGGTTTCCCATCCATGCCGTCGATTGGGGCGTCCTTTGTAACGGCCCCGTGCCGGCTGCCTGTACCTCCTTGCGCGGCCGTAGCATCATCTGCTTGTCGGGAGGCAGCAGCCGCAGCCAGTGATTTAGAATCGGTATCCTGGACGGCCGGAACAGCTCGTGGCGACAGGCCGACGGCCAAGCCTGGCAGCAATAGCAGCAGAGAGTGCCTTGTGTGGAATCGCATTGTGGCCGAGGTTGCAGCTTACGCCTGAGCTTGTGCTGAAGCGCGGCGGGCGCTGGTTCCGATAGGCAGGCACTTTGTTGACGCTTTGTTGAATCGGGTTTCCAGGCACATGCGACAAAGTCTGAAGTCGACAGGAGGCAAAGCAGACGGGATGGTATACCTAACGTCGACCTGGGAGAAGGGATGAAGAAGGTCGATCGGCGCTGGTAGGAAAGGGGCCGTGCCGTAGTGTTGGCCGCAGGGGTGGCGGCGTGGCGGAGTGGCGGTGGTGGCGGTGGTGGCGGTGGTGGCGCACGGGCTTGTGAGTTGTGATATGTAGTGAAGGCAATCTGGGATTGCGGGGATTAGCGCGTGGACCCGTAGATTTGGCACTCGATGTGGCAGTGGGCACTGCCAACTGCCAACTCTGCCAACATCATGCAGATCGTCCCTCCCCGTGCGGGGCAGCTGCACGTTTGAAGGAAAGCCCCGCTATTTGCCCCGAGTCCAATGTCGTCACGAGTTCACGACGCCCTCTCAGTCTCACAGTCAACACTCTCTCAAAATTCGCAACTCACACCTCCTGAATCACACATTCCGTGTCTTTACCGGCATTATTGTGCCTGCTCTCACCGTACCAGATCCGCCCGCACACTTGGCTTCCCACCGAACCCTTCCAGGGCCTGCGCATTACAAAGCGAAACACACTCCCGTTCTCACCTGGCTATTGAAAGTCTGCTCTCATGGATCAGACCGGTGACGGCTCGGAATCGGACTCGCCAAGTCAGCTCTTTCCCTTTATTCATGGTCCTGGCGACGGCAGTGATGTAGAAGGTCAAATTGTAGATGCGTTCAATGACTTTGATGAGGATGACGTGGATTATGATGACGAAACTGATTATGTCGACGGAAGAGGCCTCTTTTACTATCATCGTAAGACTGCCTCTGATCTAAATTCACACGACTCGTACTTGCCGTGTCCCCTCTCAAGCACAATCGACAACTAACAAGACGGCACGAGGCAGAAGGTTTTGGTGGTGACATTCCGTTTGATCTGACTGTTGAAGAACTTTCGAATGATGACGTGTTGGACGATGACGAGGAAGATGCGGAGGATGAGGATGCTTCTGATGTACTGCGACGTATATTGGGCCTGTCCGAAGGTAAATCTTATGATCAAATCATCAAGCAAGAAGCACAGTAGTTGACCACATCACTCAGGAGGCGCACCGCATAGAATGTTGACGTCGGAACAAGTGGCAGCAATGCTGATGGGCAACCTCGACAGTCCCGAAATGATATCTGGCAACAATTTGGACATCGAGGATTTGCTCAATGGTTGGGGGAGGATGCGTCGTGGCCGACGCACCAAGGACCCCAATAGATTCCCAAAAGTCCCAAGTGAGGAGGGGATCAAGCTACTGTGTACGGGGACTTTTGGTGCCAACGACTATGGCTCGCGTTGTCCAAAAAAAGTTCCAAGGCGCTTGTTGGATCGGGAATTGGGCATCGGCAGTCTTGGCGAACGGAAGCAGAACTGCGAATTACTCACGCAGGTAAGTACACTTTTCAGCTCCAGAAATAGATGTCTCTAGGTCCAAACTTCCCTGCTACTCTATTGTGATGTCTAGCCAGCACTGACACTGCCCAAATAGGCACTGATACCTGGGACGACAGTTGAGAAAATTATTCACTATGATGATCCTGTGTATTCAGGACAGTTCTCCGATGATGGCAACTTCTTTTTTTCATGCTGCCAAGACTTCCGAGTCCGCATGTACGACACCTCCAATCCGTACAACTGGACACATTACAAAACAGTGTCCTATCCGTGGGGTCAGTGGACCTTGACCGACGCGTCTTTGAGTCCCGACAATCGTTGGCTTGCCTATGCATCCATCCAAAGTATGGTATCAATCGCCCCGACAGACCCGAACGACACGGGTGACCCTTACACACTAGAGCTCGACGATGGGGGGGGTGAGCGGCTAATGCCAGAGGGCGAGACAAGGCGCGGTCGGTTCGGTATCTGGTCCATTCGATTCTCGGGCGATGGACGTGAGCTCGTGGCCGGCACAAGCTCCAATTCTCTGGTAGTATACGACATCGAATCGCGACGCGTTTTGCATCATGTTGTAGGTCATGATGACCACGTGAATGCGGTCTGCTTTGCTGACAAGCAATCTCCGCACATTCTTTACTCTGGCTCAGACGATGGGACTCTCAAGGTGTGGGATCGTAGGAGTTTACGGGACGGTCGGGAAGCCGGCGCATTTGTCGGGCACATAGAAGGGATTACATACGTCGACAGCAAAGGCGATGGGCGTTACATCCTAAGCAACGGAAAGGATCAGAGTATGAAGCTGTGGGACTTGAGAAAGGTCATGTCTGCCAGCGACTTTAATGCACATCCTCAAGAACGCTATGTCAACACCAGCGGCTTCGACTATCGAGGAGAGGCATATGACGACGCACACTGGGATGTACACCCGCGCGACAATTCCGTCGTGACTTTTAGGGGCCACAAGGTCCTGAGAACCCTCATCCGATGTCACTTCTCACCGCCATCAGCCACGAACTCGAGGTACGTTTATTCGGGAAGCAGCGATGGAAAGGTCTACATTTGGAACATGGACGCGACTCTCGCTGGCAGCATCGACGTCCACAAGGCAACAATGGCAACTCGTCGAGTGGACCGATACACGCGTTTATTATTTGAGCCCCCTTCGGGCTGGGGCACATGTGTTCGTGATGCCAGCTGGCATCCCAGCGCCCCCATGATAGTCGGTAAGTGATATGTTTGCTTTCGAGGGTGGACAGATGCGTGTGTTGTATTGATCGACTTGATGGGCTAACTCGACGTTAGCATCTGCATGGAACGGGTACAGCATGGCCAGGGGCACATGCTCCGTGCACGCATTCAATGAGGGCCCTGATGACGAAGCCGAGCCGTTCATGCGGCGCAGCGTGGATGCCATGTTGAACCCCAATCCAGAAGCATTTAGCAAATCTAGGTTCTAAATTGAAGGGTCTTTCCCGCACAACTGGGTGCTTTTACTTGAAGTTTGAGGATTTCGTGGACCGGCATAGAAGAAGATGTGGCAAGTTTTGGGCATGAGATGTAGCATTCATTGAGGGATCTACAAAATCTAATCGCTTGATCTAAAGTGGTACTCTATGGAATTGATGTAAAATGTGCGCTCTGGCTTCAAGTACTCCATGTCTCGTGCGCCGATAGGTTGGCAGGGTCCAAGTAACATAACAGGAGATGGGTAGCTGGTACAACAGATTTGCTCCGGCAGCCCCTGACTTAAGTTCTCGCGCAAGATGCTATACTGGCGGACGATTCGATGCGATTCGACTTCATCCCCCCCCCCCCTACTTCGCCCGCGAGTAATCAATCAGTCATGATTGAGCTGACTCTTGAAACCATCTGACAAGGGAATCGTACTGAGAATGGGGTTCTTGAACTCGCCCTGTTACGTTAAACCGTGAATGTGTCTCTCCATATGAACTTGAAGTCGTTGTCATGAAAGGCTTCTGTCGAATCAGAGGCCCGTCGTTGTTCCTTGGCGGGGCTCGGGCCAAAGCCGTTTCTGACGCTTCGACACGAATTGCGCTCTTGATTGGCCCGTGTGACAACGAGTTTTCTCTTGTAACTACTCCGTTCAAGAATCTTTGACCTCTTGTGATATTCTCGGCCCAAGTTGCATCTATTGCGCCCACCTTGCGCCCATCTTGCGCCCATCATCTCCGCAGCAAAGCAAGTGCACTAAACCCGTCTTCTTCGACTTGTTCCTCTCAAGAAGCCCTTGGATCCTTGCTTGGGCTATTCGTCAGGCGCACGCGCTTCATCTCCACCCAATTGCCCCTGTCTGCACGTTGTCTGCATGTTCATGAGTGGCGACTGTTGTTGAGCTCCAGACCGCAGCAACGTCGTCCGGCGCAAGTCGCCCAGCAAGAATCTTTCACTCCCCGCGCCGGTTCCCGAATCCCGCTGTACAGTCGTCAAGGTGGATGCCCCAAGCACGCTGCGGTTATCCGCGAGGATATCTCAGTGCCTTTCGCCATGCACCCGCGGTAGCATCAACAACTGCCGAGCGAGCAGGCGACATTACAGCCGCTTTACGACTCCCCTCACGACCCTGAACGACTCGCACAAGCCGAGCGAGGCTCTCCTATCGACTCGTACGCCGCAGCAGCCCTCACTAGGGTCGAGGCCTCTCTTCTATGAACCTCCAGTCCTCTTCCCTGATAACCCTGACCCAGTGCCTCTGAACAATAAGATTCATGTCATCGGGCAGGACGAGAGATCAAGGTTCATTGCACACGTGTTATCGAACGTCTATGAGTCAGTCGAACTGCTCGGCTGGAAGAATGAATACTCTTCGCCAAAGAAATACCCCAATCTATTAAGATCGAAACCCGAATCTCCGTGGTCCATCCCCGACCGGTACCCGGGTGCGCCCATTCTTCCAAGCCTGCTCCGACATAGTAAAGGCTCTCGAATAGATAAACTTGTCGTCACAGGCCACGGCCACGAGGCCTTTGAAGCCTTGGATGTAGTCAAGGATCGATGCGACAAAGACACCACGATTTGCCTCCTGAACGATGGCCTGGGAGTTCTGGAAGATGTGCGAGAGAAAATTTTCAAAGAGTCCGACACCGCGCCACAATTCGTGCTGGGCCACATGTCACATCGACTGGTGTTCAATCGTCGATACGACACCGTCATGCAGCTCCGGCCTGGGCTCATGAAGCTGACTTTTGACCAAGAACCCCGAATGCGCGTCAAGGACATGCAGAAGGTGGTCACACGGCCGCATCTAGTCCACATGCTAGAAGATGCCCAAGATTTAAACACATCCTTCACGACCTTTGATAAATGGCTGCAATTTAAATTACCATCCGTCCTATTCGATGCGGTCGTGGACCCCGTATGCGTGCTCCTCGATCTCGCCTACGAGGACGTGCTGCAGAATTCTCGCGCACAGCGTACAGTGCATGGTCTACTAGACGAGATTGTGAACCTCCTGATTCACCTGCCCGAGCTGCAGGACTCAGACGTCTTGAGACTCTATGCTAGCAGCGAGGTGCTTCGCAAATTCATGTTGAGGCGGATCCTCGCAAAGACACGTGAACCGGTTCGACTGGGCTTGCAGCTCATGATGGGAAAGCGGACAGACTTGACTTATTTGAATGGGTTCTTCATTCGGCGGGGTCATAATCTGGGAATAGACATGCGGATGAACACCCTGATGAAGAACATGATTGAGGCGAAGCACTCGAAGGCTCTTGAAAGGCTGAACTCGTTTGTGCCCGTGGAGGAAACGTCTATTCCGAGCGACTTGGGCTTGCGGTACAGACCTCCTAGGCGTTGAAACATGGACATCGAAGAATCTTTCTTGTCCCCTCTTTTTTTTTTCTGATTCACATATGTAGTTGGTCCCTATCCTGGTCGCGCATTCGGTGGTTTGAGGAGGATCTAACATAGCATTTGGTCGGCGTGTATTTGTAAGGATCGCGGTCAAAGGTCCTGATCTCGAGATATAGAGCCCGCGGGACTCCAAACAATCCTACGTGATCAAACAGAAAATCGCACAGTTTTGCACCCCTTACTTCCAGAGGGTTTCCTATTTTCGCGCGTGACTTCCGTGACTTGTGATATATGTACAGGCCATCCCAATATGTATATTGTACACTACATAACACAATCCCCTCGTCCTTATGAATCCACACGATGCAGTGATGTCATGCCGCTCAACCGCGCAGCAGCTCACGTGATCTCGTGCCTCCGCGGCTTCGTTTCGTCTAAGCCCCTCCAGTTGTGTACACACCCCGCCATCACTACAGAAGTACCTACATACTCAACCATTGACGAATTCCTTGTCGCAAAACAACGCCGAGCACCGTTGACACAGTTTGAAGACATTCACATCGCTGTGACGAACTCGCGATACGGAGGGAAAGATGGATGATTCGGAGCTTGAACAGGTGCGCAGACCTCTATACATGTACATGTAGATATCAAGGAAGACAAGGACTATAGGAACAACGAAGAAAAGGAGAACAGCACGCACAATAAAACATGAACTCATTCGTTTGCAGATCAGAAAGGCTCGTCTTGAGCAGCTAAAAGCCCAGTCCAGCTCATCCGGTCCGCGCGGCGGCGGCGCTTCATCATCAGGAGCTCCAGACCCAGAACGCCAAAAACAGTACGCGCTTCCCTTCCCTTCCCTCTGTCTCTCTCCTTGTCTTTTTGTCGTCCCTTATTTTGCAGCGTTCCTGCTTCTCTAGACTCCTTCTGAAAGAGAGAGAGAGAACTTCTCGTCCTTGCCTCAATTCCCCTACGCGTAAGCAAATTGGTTAGTAACAAAGATCCGCAGACAACAAGACGAGGCCCGCCAGCACATCCTCAACCAGATCCTCCACCCAGAAGCAGCCGATCGCCTCGGACGAATCCGCCTCGTCAAGGAGCAGCGCGCGACAGATATTGAAAACAGGCTCATTATGCTAGCGCAGACGGGCCAGGTGCGGCAAAAGGTCACAGAGGCGCAACTAAAGGATTTGCTGAATGCAGTAGCAGATAACAAGGAGGAAGAGAAGATTGTAGTAAGCAGGCGGAAAGGCTGGGATGACGACGACGATGATTTGTTGGATTTGTAAGAGAGGAGCACACAGGCAGAACCGGCTTGAAGATTGGATGCGGTAGTATGCTTATCCAGACGGCAAGGCAGTTTTTTTTCGTGTTGCGAATATCAAATTCGCTCACGGGAATTTGTGTTCTTGATCGAGGGAAGACGAGTTTGATGAATGGACATGGAAATCGAAGAACCCGGTTTCAGAAAGAAAAAAAAAACATAATCTAGATACATGGCTTAATCGCAAAAAAACAAAACAAAAACAAAAACACTCTTATATACCCTTCTCCCGAATCTCCCTCAACCTCCTCTTCTCCTCCCGAGCCCGTTTCCGCAACTCCCGCAAATCAGGAGGCCTCTCAATCCCCAGCTCCCCCCGCAGCTCATCAGCCCTCCGGTCCAGCATCTCCTCCCAAAACAAATTAATGATGGGCTTGCTGCGCGAACCATTCCTCAGCGCCCAGGGCAGGTAAATAGACCAAAAGCGACGCCTCTCCTGGGGCTTCATCGTCGCGGCGGCCAGCATGCTCAGACCCGGCATAGGGAGGCCCGTATTGGCCCACTCAAAGGCCTTGAGAGCGACTTCGCCCTCGCGCACAATGGGCAGGCCGGTGAGAGCATGGTAGAAGTCGTGGCATTCGCGGTAGCGCTGCATGACGTATGCGCACTCCTCGTCGTCAATGTAGCGCGTCGGGCTGCGGGTGTCGGGGGAGACGCCCTCGCGGTCGAGCCACGAGACATAGGCGTGTCCGAGGGTATATTCGGGGAGGGACCGGAGGTGGTCGAGGGAGAGACTCTGGGAGGTGATGCGTGGGCGAAGGCGGAGGATGCGGCGGCCGGTTGGGTCGGCGAGCATGGCGTCGCGGAGGCGGTAAATGAAGTAGGGGGTTGCTGTGGATTCTCCAACCGTGGCAATGAGGTCTTTTTGTGTTAGCTGTTGAGCTCTGGGGGGGTATAGACGAGGTCGGGGATAGGCTTGGTGTTTGCGGGCTCACCTGCCCGGTATGGGTTTATCAAGGCCATGGCGCTGGACCCAATGGCCATGGCGAGACGCTCTGTCGTGGTGAGAGGCACATGGCCGGGGTAGTTGGGCGGTGGGCGGTGCAACACTGAGAATTGTCTGTCTTTGGGAGTTGATGCTGGTGTTGACGTCGATGTCGATGTTAACGAGGCGCATCTCGCGCAGGTGACGAGTCCGCGGAGGGCAGGTCGGCCAGTCGGCCACGCTCTTCCAAGGACAACATCCATTGGGACTTGAGCCAGGCGTATACAATCGCGTGGAAAGAGACAAAAGCCGGGCTAGGAGTCATGAAGATACCGCGAGCTCAGGAGCTTGCCTGGTTAAGAAGAGATGGGTGGGCGAGCGAAAGTGGCATCATGGCCTCGCTGGAACGTCTCAAGCCGGTGGAGCTGCGACCAGCAGCATCTTGGACAGGCACCGTCACGAGTCGCGACTCATGACTCACGACTCACACGACTCACACGACTCACACGACTCACCCACCACCACCATCATTTTGCACCCATTACATAGCATTATCTGCTTCACAAAACCAACACGTACCCATACACCGCCCGAAATAACCCGCGACCTGTCAGTCGAAAGCACGATCCCATCTTCGACATGGCCCGTTTTGACTGTCCTCTTCCCATCCATCTCCACCCACTGGAGTGACACATCACGACCATCCTCACTCGTTCAACACTTGTTCAACACTCTGACAAGCTGCCATGGACGCCATAGAGAACCTCCTCACATGGGCGCGATCCAACGGCGTTGTCACCGACGGCATCGGCCCACAGGTGCTTCCCGGCCGGGGCATCGGCATCGTGGCAACACAGAACCTCAAAGTCTCTCCTCCCGTCCTCTTCCAACAACGCCGTCAAAACCACGTCTGACCCCCTCGCCCAACAGGCAGATCATGTCATCCTGACCGTCCCCTCCACGCTGCTCCGTTCCCTCGGAAACACCCCCGAGCCCATCCTCCGCAAACTCAAGGGCGCGACAGTCCACGCCATCCTCTCCGCATCACTCTGCCTCGAGACCAGCCCAGACTTTGACATCTGGAAAGCCGTCCTCCCCACCCAGCACGAAATCACCACATCCATCCCGCTCGCATGGCCTCCCGAGCTGCAAGCTCTACTACCCACCACCGCGAAGACTCTCCTCGAGGCACAGTCCGCCAAGTTCGCCCGGGACTGGGCCCTCGTGTCAGCGGCGTACCCAGAGCTCACCCGCGACGAATACCTCTACGCATGGCTCCTCGTCAACAGCCGCACCTTTTACCACACTACACGCCGGACGGAGAAGAAACTCCCCAAGGAGGACCACATGGTCTTGCAGCCTGTGGCGGACCTCTTCAACCACGCCCCGGACGGGTGCCAAGTTTCCTTCGACGAGCACTGCTACACCATCACCACGACCCGTGCCTGCCAGCGCGGCGAGGAGCTATTCATCCGCTACGGATCGCACTCGAATGATTTCCTCCTCGTGGAATATGGATTCACGCTGCCGAGTGGTCTGAACAAGTGGGATGAGCTCTGCCTGGATCCGTACATGTGTCCGCTGTTTACGGCCTCGCAGAAGCAGACGCTCGAGGATGCGGGCTTCTGGGGAAAGTACATGTTCGATGCTGAGACTGCGTGCTATCGCACCCAGACTGCCTTGCGCTTGCTGTGTCTGTCTGAGGGGGATTGGAGGGCCGTGCTGGATGGGCAGCGGGATGAGGATGAGGATGCTGTTGCTGTAGAGGGGGAGCTGCGTAAAGTGCTGAGGCGGTGCGAGAAGGAGATCAGGAGCAGGATTGTGGATGTGGATGTGGAGAGGGGGACGGGGCATGAGGAGATGAGGGATAGTTTGCGGAGGAGGTGGTTGCAGATGAAGGAGCTGGTTGTGACGAGCATAGCGCGGTTGCAATGACTGTTGCCTTTTTGGATGTTTTCTTGTTTAGCTTGGCGCCATTTATGACAATATAACTACCACTTACTACTGGACTCTTTGAGCATACCTCCCAAGTGTTTTCAACTCTTCATCAACTCACATTCTTTCATGACCCTTGCTCAAGGTACTGAATTTCAGCATTTTATTGGTCCCTCCAATAAACAAGCCAATCAAGCAATATTCCCTACGCTCTGTAGCGCCCAGTATCCGTAGTGAGCGAAATAGAATAGAACAGACAAAAACATGGGATCCCTGGATAATCTAGTGTACACGTAAAGCAAGTAAGCAGACCCAACCCGACTCCTCAACGCATCTTTTTTTTTCTTTGTTTTTTCATCGCTTGTTCTTTTCTTCGGTTTTGATCTGTATTTCCGTGTTTGGCAATCTTGTGTAAAGATCTGAGATTCCTCAGTCGTCCCTTTGCACTTGAATCGTGCGCATACTCTGCCGAAGCGCGGCCTCGAACACCAAGAGCTCTTCACTCTGGTCGCGGCCGTTTCGCTCCGTGGGGATTGCCCCAGTCGCCAACGCCGCCCCCTGCTCCGGGGTTCGGACCAAAGCCAAAGCCCCCTCCAAAGTTGGGAGCCATGCCTTGGAAACCTGATTTCACGTCAATCAGTTGTTCGTTGAGAGTGGCAGCGAAGAGGCAGTGTATAAAATCGGATAGAAGTGAAAAGGGGGGCGAACAGAGAACAAGTATCAAACTCACCAGGCATGCCACCGGCCATACCCATCATTCCCATGTTGGTAGGCATACCCATGGGCATCGCACCCATCGGTCCCATGCCCATCATATTGGCACCTCCACGGTTACCTCTCATTCCGCCGGGGCCACCACGCATGCCGCCACCCATCATGTTGCCTCGGTTATTGAAGCCAAAGTTCGCCGCTGCCATGGGATTGCTGAAGCCGCCGCCCATGTTGTTGTTATTGTTGTTGAAGCCCATGCCGCCGTGATTGAAGTTTCGATTGTTGTTATTGTTATTGTAATTGTTATTTGGCATCATATTTCCCCGATTGGCGTTGTAGCCGCCGCGACCTCGGAAGCCTCCGCCATAGTTGCCTCGGTCATTGTATGGCGCAGACGGCGAAGGTCGTGCCATCTCTTTACCTCGGGCGGGAGTATCTTTGGGTAGTGTTTTGAAGGGATTCGTTCCCGCGTTCCAGTATGATACGGACAGTTTCTTCGCAGCAGAGCCACCTTCATTTGCCAAGTCATCAATAAAGTGCTTCGCGGCGGTCGCGGCTTGGCGGGACTCGAAATCGATAAACACTTGGCTGAAGTTGACGGAGAGAGATCAGCGGGCCGGATTCCACCGTGGCGAGGATGGTATACAAGTCTTACCCTTTGCTCTTTCCATTGACTTTATGTTCGCTAAAGGTCAATTCCTTGACTTCGTCTTCACAGCCGGCTTTTCGCAACCAGCCGCGAAGATCATCGTCCGTCATCCACCAATTCAGTTCTGAGATCATAACGGCGGCGGTGGCCGATGAATCGACGGGCCGGTCGTCCTCTTCTGACTTCCTCTTGATACCGTGGTTAGTAACCTGCTCATCAGTCTTGACGCCCTGTTCCTGCTGATCGTTACTACGTTCATCCATGTGGGCATTGGCTCCATTGGCAGCTTCATGGCCCTGGTAGTCGGACTCGTTATTCTGATTCCCATCCTGCTGCTCGTTACCGGCATCACCGTAAAAGTCGATTTCGAAATCAGCCTCCGCCATTTTGAATCACGAGCCTCCGGCAATGAACACAAGAAGGCCTTGGCGAGAAGAGTATACAAGAACGTAGGGGTTGTCGCGGTGCGGCCGTCGGAGAGGCTAGTAATATGATCGCGGCTTGCTTGCAAGAACACGAAGTAAATCGTCTCCTTTTTCTTTTGGTCTTCATAGATTCGAAAATTTATTAGTCACAGATCGCTCGACGCCGACCCCTTGGCTGAAGGTTGTTGTCTTTCTCGTTGTTCGTTTCTTTAAGTTACACACAAGAAGAAAAGGAAAGGCAGCCAGAATCGTCGGACGAAATCAAAGACAGAGTGAAAGAGCAGTGGAAAGCACAAAAAGCTAGCCAATACGTACAAGCTGTAGTGGAGATAGAATGGAAAACAAAGTGGTCAGAGAGTTGAAAACAGGAGCAGGACTCCTTTGGTTGGTAGTCTCAGTTTCTTCCTTTTCCTTCCAACAACGAATGCCGAGACGGATTGTCCGTGTCTAGCGTTGTACAAGTAAAGCGGATCAAGGTCAGGCCATTAAAGTCATGTAAAGCCGCCTAGAACTGAACAAAATAGCCCATGCAAGCCAAAAACTCGACGCTGTGTTTCTTTTTTTCTGTAGGAATCTCTGCCAGCTTCTTGAGGCTTCTCGCCGTGCCTCCCGCGAGGGGACTGAGTTACCGAGCTCTGTCCGTGCAAGATGCCGCACGTTTGTGTACGTTTGGAAGACCAATCGTCTGGGTCTATCGTGCTATCGCGTGTATCGTATCGTTTGCATCAAGTAGGGCGGAAGGTCAGATGACTGGGCCGGGTTTGGACAGAAGATGAAGGAAGAGTTGAGTGTGACAAGCTGCATCTGAAAGCAAGCAAGCAAGGTCAACCACGCAGCTTTCGGCAGGTGGAGTAAGGGATCCACCTCGCAGTTGCGCAGCGCATTAGCGGAACAATGATGTTCCGAGACGGAGCTTTCCTCGCTTCCCTCAACATTGAACACCGAACCACTGAACAGTGGACACTGCAATGGCATTATGCGGCCAACTGCAAAGCAAGCGGCAACGAATGGGAGTTATCTTCCTACAAACACATCTTACGCAGCTTAAGCAGGGGTAGGTACTATGCCGCCCTTGTCAAGAAAGCCAACATTTTTGACGCGCTGGCTATCGTCGGATAATGGATTCGCAACGCCGTGGGCAGTCACCAGCTCATTTTGGGCCGTAGTACTGGTATGTACGGAGTATGTAGTTGGAAGTATGTAAATAGGTCAAGCTCTCAGATCAATTAGCTATGGCTGGCCCACACATTCTCAACCCGATGGAAAGATCTGTTGCATGATCTCGAGAGATGCCGCATAGGTAGCCCACGCTGCCTAAAGCCTAAAGGCCGTGCGGAGTTTAAGATCGGGGCAATCGTGAGTAGATGACGTAGCACCGGCTTGCTAGGCTATTGTAGCTATCCCGACTTTCTCAGCTTTTATTGTTATTTCCGCGCAACACCAATTTTGTTGGATGTACGGAGCAATATGTCGACCATGCAAGCAGTCATCCTACCTACCACCTACTCTGACCCCTCGGGCTTTGAGTTATCGTCGTTACCCCGTCCCAAGGTCACGAACCCGTCCGATGTCGTCGTCCAGGTCCATGCCTCGAGCATCAATCCAATTGACGTGAAGAAGGCGTCTGGTTTGATGAAAATGATGTCCAAGGATTCGTGAGTATTATATCCGTTTTTCACCCTTGCCAGACCATCGATACTGATCCGAGAGGGGCAGTTTTCCGTACGGCATTGGCTACGACGTTAGTGGTGTCGTCACGGCCGTAGGATCATCCGTTAAACGCGTCAGGGTTGGTGATGAGGTTTACTTCAAACTGCCCGAGTCTCACAGAGGTATATACATTCTTCACCTCTTTGTTGGAACAAGGAACCGACCACAACAGTCGTTGGCTGTGTCTTCATGCGACCTGGGTCCCCCATAAGTGTTTGTGCTGATGCGTCGTCATGATAGGAGCGTGGGCTCACTATGCGAAGTGCCCCGAACGCTACGTCGCCCACAAGCCCAAATCCATCTCGTTTGAGGAGGCAGCTGCCATACCACTCGCTGCCTTGACGGCCCTCCAAGGTCTTCGCAAATACGAGGGCTCGCTTTCGGGAAAGACAGTTTTTGTCCCCGCCGGTCGTCAGTAATAACCCCCGTCTATCTATTTTGACTATTTGGCTGATTGGATCTGCTTCTATGTGCCAAATATATAGTGAGCGGAACGGGCTCCTTTGCGTGTCAATTGGCCAAGAATGTATTTGGAGCGGGCAAAGTAATCACGACGGTGTCCACGTCAAAGGTGGCGAAGATCCCGGCGCTTCTCGGTGAAGGAGTCGTCGATCAAGGTAAGCGCGCTGCGCGCATAGCTGAGCAAAGAACCCTGTGCTGTCTTC
This sequence comes from Claviceps monticola, assembly GCA_018360055.1. Taxonomy (NCBI): domain Eukaryota; kingdom Fungi; phylum Ascomycota; class Sordariomycetes; order Hypocreales; family Clavicipitaceae; genus Claviceps; species Claviceps monticola. Next base: position 111,665 of record SRPP01000017.1, read on the forward strand.
ATTGCTTGGCAACCCAATCCCTTTAATCCGCGTATTCCTTCCCATCATGTTGGCCAATCCCGAGTTATGGAGCGCTAACCCGGCCCAGTCATCGACTACACAACGACAGATCCCATGGCGGCCATTCCGCCGAAATCCGTCGACTTCTTGTTCGACACCACCGGCCAGTCCATGCAGTTCCTGAGCCGCATGGTTCCCGACTCGGGACTCATTATCTCCATCTCCACCACACCATCGGGAACTCAGATGCAGAGCGCCTCAGACTTTGGCAACGTCCCATTTGTTGTGTCCACAGTTCTCGATACCATCGACTCAGTGCGCAAGTGGCGTGCATGGCGATGGAGTGTTCGATACGAGTTCTTGTGCTTAGAACCCAGCGGTCAAGATCTCGACGAGTTGCGAGGCTATGTTGAAAACGGCAAGCTCAAGTCTGTTGTAGGCACCACGGTTCCTCTGGAGGACATTGAGCAGGTGAAGAAGGCGGCCATAGTCACGTACCAGGCCAAAGGAGGGATAGGCAAGACAGTTTTTACGATGGCGACCGATGGGAAGTAGATTTTTCTCGATTGGCGCGGGATGGTATCTTTGCAGTGTGAGGCTGTGGCGTTTCACTCAGCCGACGGCAGAAAACGAGGAGAAGTTGTGTTTGGCATTGCAGGCGCTCGGTTAAAACATGGTTCCTTTTGCTTCAGATTCATATGGGCGCACGCTTCGTCATTCATTTCATATTTACCGTTTACAGACCAAAAGTAGAAGGATATGTAGACGACAAGAGAACAAAACCTAACTGGGTAGTTGGACCTTGTGCGGGAGTAGTCGGCGAGGTGATTTTCGATGGATGAACTAAACCCAAGTGTGGATGATGGATCTGGTTATACTGTTGTTCGTAGGTTGTACGTTGTCACTTATTGGTCTTGACCGTTGCATCGACATTGAACTGTGCATAGGAGGTAGTTATGTACACACGAGTCGCAACCGGCAAACCCACCGATTCGACAAGTCACCTTCAGTAGCCCCACTTCCAACCACGCGCAAGCGCAAGTCATAACTACAAGCTTTTTTTGCGTCACGAGCGACCACCATATCGCCGTCGCCGCCATCTTCAGAACACCCGCATCAACCCCCGGAACCCAGAATACCGCACCATGAGCGACGTCAAAGACATCACCCCCGATCTCGACAAGCTAGACTACCAGCTCGATAAGCTCGAAGACGCGCTGTCCCCCCTGCTCAAGGACCTCAACGAGAGGGCCTCTCAGCTGCCTCTGCTCGACAAGGCCAAGCTATTTTCGCTGACGGCCTATGCCATTGAATCTCTTCTCTTCTGTGAGTTCCTCCTGTTCCGTTGTGTCTACCTTTCTTTGGTATTCCTATTTTCATTGGTCGGTGGTGTGTTTCTAGCTTTATGGTACATATGCGCACCGTGCTAACCAATGTGTCTTTGCAGCCTATCTTCGTCTTCAGGGCGCAGATGCCCAGAACCATGCCGTATACGCGGAATTGAAGCGCGTACAGCAGTATTTTGGCAAGATCAATGCAGTGGAAGAGCCGGAAGGGGCGGGGAAGCGGAATGTGGTGGTGAATCAGGAGGCTGCTGCGCGGATTCTCAAGGCCGACTTGGTATGTTTTTTTTTTCATTCGTCATTCTCTCGAAGCCACGTTTGCTCTATTCTCCATGTTGTTGTCAGAGATATTTTCAGGTTTCCAGCGCTACCGTTTTGCATGGGTTTGAGACGAGAAAGAATAAGCCATGGCTGATCCCGTGTGTTCAACGGAAAGACAATGCTCTCATCCTTTTTAAGTGCTGTGAGCTTGTAATTCTTGCCTTATTGGCTTCTCTCTCTCTTCTTTATTCATCTCTTCCCTGTCTTTCTCGTCTTTTTTTCTTTTTCTTTTTCACTTCCCCCCCTCTCTTCTGCTCATCGTTTCTGACCTACTCCCAGTCCGACAACAAGTCTCTGAGCGCCAAACTAGCAGAGAAAATCGCAGAGGAGCGTGCCAAGGCACTGCTCAGGTCTGTGGAGATCCAGAAGCGGCCTGCCGCCCCGTCCGCAGCCGCAGAGGACAGCGAAGAGCAGGCCAGCTCAAAGAAGAGGCGAAAAGTCAAGGGAAAGGGCAAGGGAAAGCAGCGGTGAATTGGTGACTGAAACCCGGCACGTTGTTTACGGCCCTGGCGCAGGGCATGTCGCGCTGTTGTCAACACAGGGTTGCTTTTCTTTTCCCAAGTATTTCGCATTTTCTGGGTTCAGCATGGGCGTTTTGCGGCGTGGGAATCGGTCTCTCATCTTGGTTGTTTCATCAGGGACAATTCGACGATAAACATGACTTTGGAGTACTCATGAAAGGCATCGGCGCATCCCAGCAGCTGATGGCCAGACTCGCGGGGGCACGAGGGATATCTAAGCAAAGGCCTTGTCTTCGACCTTGCATTTGACGGATAAGTTTGTGTTTGCCAACTGGCGCACGGCTATTCGCACAAGCTCAGGGCCGATTAGAGGTTTATATCGGTGACAACACGGGTCATTGATACTTCATTCACGACAATTTCACTGCGAAGGTCCATATGAGGGTAGCAGGGCTGTACAACGATAGTGCTGCAGTAGATTGGCATGCCCAGCACTGCTACTCTTCTCTAGATCTTTGGAATGAGGCTGTCGTGAATTGATAGACTCGCGATCGGCCCTGAGCTTGTGCCCACTAGGCATGCGCCAGGAGACAAACTCACTCCTTTGGAGGAATACCTAGTCCACAGGCGTTGACCTTGCGCTTAGATCCGCGCCATGCCGTCGCAACATGAGCCACGATGTGCCGATCTGACTTTCGTGATTGACTGGCGTTCTAGACTTAAACTCATGAACTTGGGACTAATGGAAACAAGACTTGTATCAAAAAGATCATGCAAGGCCAAGCACGGAGGATGATTCCCGACATAACGTACATACATATCTTTATGAGCATTCATATTGGCACAGCATTCTCCACAATTCTCGTGACCTTCTCCACCTTTTATGTATCCTTTCGCACACAGACAGTGTTCAAGGAGAGCACACTGTCTGCTCATCAACGT
>SRPP01000170.1:0-45807 GCA_018360055.1 Claviceps monticola
GACCTCTCGAGTTAGGAGTCAGCCACCGCCGGCCCTGTTTGCCTCGTGACAGACGTCGCGTATAGCGGCAAGGCCCCTCCGTCCGAGTGCCAAGCCTGTCGAACAGCGATATGAAACAGAAGAAGGAGAGGCCCTACGAGCCTCAAATGGCCGCGCGAAGGCGTCACAAGTGGCTCGAGGGTTCGCTCGGAGCAGTAAACTGTATCACAGGCTCTGACTATTGTCTGAGGTTCTGAGGGAGTCATCCCGGGTACTCAGAGAGGAGGATAATCGGCGTGTCTAGGCGCAATTGGCGATGGTAGAATTGTTCATCCAAAGACGCTGTCGCGCACTTCACCTGCTCGTATGCCTCAGCGCCCCATTCCGTTTCTCTTCTTCTAAACTAGCTACACTCAAAAACACCGTTTGCTCATTGTTTGAATGCCTCTACTTATCTGATCCTCACTCCCTACTGAGAAACGCGAGTTCGTAGCTATTTGGAACGTGACAAGGCGCGAGGGTCATGCGTACAACCATATGTAGTTGTAAAAACCGCACGGCGTCTTGGTCCTCTGGCTTGCACTGTAATTTGGGCGAGGTACATGTTCGAAGAGAAAAGGGGAGTGAAAAGTGGACTGTACCTGGCGCCGACTGAAATCGTACCTGGCGCGCAGTTCGTCTCAAGGTCAGAACACTAAGCTGATAAGAATCCAGCTTAGTGCGGAATATATAGGTACATACATGCAAGCAACGGACAGAGCAGTCACGAGTAACCGTCGCAGGAACGACCTCGGGACGTTGTCATCGGCCCCATTCAGATTTGGCCGTTCAGGAAATTACCCGTGCGCCACCCAATCCAGTGCGGCGTGGGAACGCCGGCCCCTCCACCTCCGCGGAGCGTTGTTGACATGTTAATATTGCCGGTTTACCCAAGAAGATAGGCACTACGTTGCTCTCCTGGGGTTTATCTTTTATCAATAGCGCATTACATCCCATCAATAGAGGCAAGATCGCGCCCATATCGAGGCCTCCTTCTGCATTCTCATCTCCTCCATCCCCGACAAGCGACAGTAGGCGCCTTTGTGCGGCATTCTTGTGCGACCGCTCGACGTCTCTCGTGAGGACGAGCAGTCCAGCGACTTCTAGGCTTCGTGCCTCAATTACGACGAGCGAAACTTGTAGGCCGATCTCGAAAGACATGCAATAGACTTTCCTCAGATAACGATTTCTCAGCGTCAACCTCTCCCACCCATCGCTCTTATCGCCGACCCGTCTTCTTCCGAGTTGAAAGGCACAAGTACCATGTCTTCACCGAGAGATGCGCTTGGCTCCGGGCCAAGATCATCCTCCCCCCTTCCTCCACAGGCTCGCCCGTTCTCATCCTCTCTGCCTCGTGAAGAGGTCACGGCTCGTCTTGCTGGTCCCATCATCGGAACGCCCCCCGCTCGAGATGCCTCTCCGGCTCCGAGAGCTGAACCAGCCCAGTCTGGTGAAGCGCCCTTCCTAGGAGGAAGCTTTACTCAAGGACCCGGCGTATCAGCGCTGGCTGCTGCTCTGTCAAACTCGCTGGGTCAATCGCCGCCTCGACACGGCACGCCTGCTGCTCGAGTCAGCACACCCCCGCGTTCCCAGTCGCCCACGATTCCCCCTCGATCATCTACACCCCCGCAGTATGGCTCCTTCGAGTCGCGATCACGGTTGGGCCCGTACGAAGACCCGGAAATTGTAAAGCGGCACTTGGTGCGGCCTGGAGAGGTTGAGAATGGTCTCTCGGAGGAATCTTGCACAATGGGCACCATCAAGGGCAAGCAGACTACCGAAATGGGCAACCCGAGCATCACCAATGAGGAGTTCTCCAGCTTGCAACTACAAGGAGGCGACGTGACACGTGGGATATACAAGTGGAGCGAGCAAGCCGAGGCTAAGAACAAGCTTCATCGAAGCAAGAGCTACGATGAAATGCGGCCCGAGCCAGAGCAAGAAGTCATGGACATCAACTCGATCAAGGTACCCGGCGGGTTCAGACGGGATCATCTCCGAAGACGGGCGTTCAGCCCTAGTGGTCAGCATTTTGAGCAGGGTGGCAATGGCGTCGGATCCCCTGGACCCCTGGACCAGCAACCGAGGTTGTTTACCTCGAGCTTCCTTGAGTTTCTGACCATTTACGGACACTTTGCCGGTGAAGAGCTCGAGGAAGACGACGAGAATCTCGGGCCCAATGAGATATGGGACTCAGGCGAGGATCGCGAAGATGGAGACGATGAACCGACCGAGAACAGCACCCTCCTGGCACCATCGAAGAAGAAACGAAAGAGAAAGCCCCGCGGTGGCAGCGGCCAAAACAGTCCGATGAATGCCATGCTGTTGCTGCTCAAGTCATTCGTCGGCACCGGCGTCTTGTTTCTTCCGCGTGCCTATCTCAACGGCGGTATGCTGTTCAGCAACCTTGTCCTGCTGGGCGTGAGCATCCTCAGCTACTACTGCTTCGTCCTCTTGGTATCGACAAGATTGAAGATTGAAGGTTCTTTTGGTGACATGGGGGGCATACTCTACGGAAAATGGATGCGATTCCTGATATTGACGTCCATTGTTATCAGCCAGATCGGCTTCGTGGCGGCCTACACGGTGTTCACGGCGCAGAACTTGCGAGCGTTCATACAAGCTGTCTCCAACTGCAGCACATCCATCAGCATTCCATTGCTGATCCTTATGCAAACAGCCATCTTCCTCCCCTTTTCTCTCCTCCGAGACATTGGCAAACTAGGTTTCACGGCGCTCATTGCGGATGCCTTCATCATGATTGGGCTCGCGTATCTGTTCTACTACGATGTCATCACGCTTAACGCCAATGGACTTGCCGACATCATCATGTTCAACAAAAAGGACTGGACGCTATTCATCGGCACCGCCATCTTTACCTTTGAAGGCATCGGGCTCATCATTCCCATCCAGGAGTCGATGAAGCATCCCTCCAAATTTCCCCGCGTTCTCTTCCTCGTCATGATCATCATTACCGTGCTCTTTACCGTCATGGGGGCCATCTCGTACGCTGCCTACGGATCCAAGACGGAAACGGTAGTCCTTCTCAATCTGCCCCAGGATGACAAGTTCGTCAACGGCGTGCAACTGCTCTACTCTTGTGCCATTCTCCTGTCGACGCCGCTTCAGATCTTCCCAGCTATTCGAATCATCGAGACCGAGCTGTTTACCCGCAGCGGCAAATACAACCCGTGGATCAAGTGGAAGAAGAATGTCTTTCGCTTCTTCATGGTCATGCTGTGCTCTACTATTGCATGGGGTGGCGCCGATCATCTCGACAAGTTTGTCGCGCTGGTGGGCAACTTTGCCTGCATTCCATTGGTGTACATATATCCTGTGAGTCGCAACGTCTTGCCCTTTATCTGCAAATCTCCGTTCTCTTACCCTTCTCGATTACTCTCTTGTTCTTTTTGAATGTGTGCCCAGGACGTGCATTACTAACTTTACTCACCAAAGCCCCTCCTGCACTTCAAAGCGGTTGCGCGCAACAAGTTGTGGAGAATATCGGACATCGTACTGTGCATGTTTGGCTTTTTGGCCATGGCATACGCAACGAGTCTGACGATTATGAGCTGGGCAAACGCTGAACCACAAGCGCCGGGGTACTGCGATAGGAAATGAACATGACGACGAGACGTGTAGAGAATATAACGGAGGGTGAGGGAGCAAGAGCTGGTGTTGTTTTTGAGAATTCTTTTGGTTTATCGTTTCCTTTTGTTGTTCATATTTCCTTTGTTGTATGCTGGCACGAATTGATCATGAGGAGGGGCCCGCAGGTTATGGAGACTGCGTGAATTGGACAAAGATGATAGAAATGAAACGAGGAAGTAGACGACAAGCGGTTATGTTTTATCAAGTAGACAGCGACGAGGAAGTAAGAAAAAGGTCTTTATGGCGCTCCATGCTCATGTGTCTGTCACTGTGCCCCTAGCTGCGCAATCCACTCATCGAGACGAGCAGTGAGAACGAAGTTTGCGACTTGACAGAACAAGGGGGACGTGTATGCATTAACTCTAGTGAGGTAGAAGGTGCTGTTGCTGAGCTGTGAGCAGCGCGCATTAAAAACTGCGAATGCGGGAGCCGACAGAACAGTAATTGATGAGATTGTCTGCAAATATGCCATCAATTTCTTTGTGAAGGTTGGAATTTGGTGTTGTGAAAGTTTACTGAGAGGTAGGTATGTCACTATGTACTCCATTACTCTACATATCACAAAAATCATCGGAGATCGAGGTGGGGCGACAAGGAAATCAACAAGAAATCCAGCCTCTTCCCTCTCGCTCCCTCTCGCAAGTCCGGAGTCCGAGCTGGCCCGACCCGGGTGCCATCGCCATCTAAATCTCCGGTTCAGGCTCATACATGCCTCCTTCTCACATTACATCGTATATGTACATACCAGAAACATGTCATTCCCTATAGCGCTGCGCTCATCGCTGCGCTCATCGCTGCGCCTGCGCCTGCGCCCGTGCCGCCAATTCCCCAGCTCTCAAAACGTCCTCTCGCCATTATCACGCCGCGGCTTCCGTCGGGTACCGTCGTGTCCCCCGCCGACATGTAGCTGTGCTGAGACCCCCGTCATGCCAGACGGACTAGAAATTGACCATACGAGCCCTCTCGATGGCGTTATTGCCGGGTACTCAGAACATGTCCTCGTGTGTACAGGACAGGATGACTGGGCGTCCAAGATCGAGAACGAAAACGGAGGAGACAATCTAGTCGCGGATTTGAGGGATATCATACTACCCAAGAAAGTGAAAGGATGGACCAAGGATGTGAGTTAACGGAGTCTTTTGAGGGCACGACTTCTCCTGTTTTCTCTTCTCTTATCTCTTATGGAGTTTGGGGGGGGGGGGGGGGGGGGGGGGGGGGGGGGTACGGTACATGTGTTTCTTGTCTAAGCCCGAAGAAGGATATCATGTCCCTCCTCCTTTCCCACACTTCTATTCATGAGAGACCGACCAATTCTTTTCACTGACAATGAAGAAAAAAAAAGAAGCGCTTCCTCGGGGTATCTCTCCTAAATTCCTCCTTTCCCAGCTCCACATCACCCTGGGAAGACACCGAGAACAATTCCGCCTATCTCCTCCCCAGCTTCAAATACGTACCCTTCCTACCCCGTAAGTACAAGGTTGGCCTGCTCGCCATCGCACAGGGCTATCTACTACCCGAAGACGCACGCATGGAGCGCGCCAAAAAGGCGCAGATTGGCCACAAGAATCGCTCGCAAGACATCGCCTCTCAGATAATCCTCTCGAGCGTGCAGGATGTGCGGGACGTGATGGTCCTGATTTGCGGGCACGGTGGCCGAGATGCCCGATGCGGGACCTTTGGGCCCTTGCTCCGGGACGAGTTCGAGACGAAACTCGCGCAGGCAGGCATCAAGGTCGCGCGGGGCGCTGTAGAGGTCCATGTTGAGAAAATGGTTGCGCCGTGGGAGAAGACTCAGGAGACAAAGGAAGTGCCATGGTGGGAGAAGATCAAGCAGGAGGAGATGGAGAGGGGAAAGAAGACGGCGAGAGTTGGGCTTATTAGTCATATCGGCGGGCACAGTTTCGCGGGGAATGTGATTATCTATATACCGCCTGATTATGAGGGCCCGGGGGGAGAAAAGCATGAGTTGGCGGGATGTGGGATCTGGTACGGGAGGGTTGAGCCGAAGCATGTGGAGGGCTTGATTGAGGAGACGATTGTGAAGGGGGTGGTTGTACAGGATATGTGTCGGGGCATTCTTGATTCAGAGAGGAAGATAGAGAGAATGCAGTCCAATAAAAAGCAGGAAGAAGCTGCATAATCACGAGGGGATCCAATGGAACAACAGTCCTGGAGTATAGAATGTGTGCATATTATCTCAAGCTGAAGGACACGGCGCCGGTTCTATCACGTGGCACACGGACTGTCGCGACATATCACATGCCAAGAAATACAACGGTGGAGCGTAATTCAAACTCAACTACATATCTACCTCATCCGCTTCCGCCGGCAGATGATGCTTCCGGCGCCAACATCCTGGCTTTGAAAGTATGAAGCCTACGGGTATCTTACCCTAGCGTGATGGTGCCATGCATGGACTGATGATCAAGAGGAGTGTCGCGCACGATCGCGTCTGGCCTTTTGACGCCCGAGCCTGCCACACAAGACAGCCCAGGTGTGAAATCACGGGAAGCAATGTCGACGACATCGTGATCGAGTGCCGTGCCTTGCGGCTTATGAGCCGTGATTACGTAGGCGAGTGACGGGAAACTATATGAGTGCAAAATGGGCCCTTGAACATGTACTGGCTCTCCTGTCGGAACATGAGAACAACAGTGGCACGGTCTGCGTCATTCTTATAATGGAATCGCGCAACACGGAATATCTATACTAAATTGAGTACGGAGTACCGATCCACACGACTCATCCCAGCTGCTGTACTGTATCTAGTCGTAGCAGCACAGGCCAATTCACATACATACGTATGTACCTACCTATGCAGTTGTAGAAGTTCCAAAAAAATGTGCCCTTTAAAAATTCTGCTCGGCTTCTTCTCCTCCTTGTTGTAGTTATCTACTGTATCATCGTCAATAGAGCTACGCCGTGACAAGCCAACAAAACCTCTCTACCTTATCACCCCACTATGTCTGATGAGGATCCTAACAGCAATGAGTTCGAAGGCTCCAAAGATGGTCACCAATGGATCAATGCCGATGTCTTCGCCTTGTAGGGTTCCTTGACGGAGCGCCGCAGAACACCACCACGAGGGTCATGGCTCCTACTCTCAAAAGAGCAAGCGAATTTATGAGCGAAAATTTTCCCCAAAGAAGTTTGGAAATATGACACCACCCTTCGATTCTGTTCCTAACGCATCAAAGATCTCCTTGAACCACTCATCTCGGATGCGTCGGAACTAGGATCGAAGGGTGGTGTCATATTTCCGACTTCGTTGGGGGAATTGTTCGCGGTCATGTATTCGCTTACTCTTTTGAGAGTAGGAGTCATGACCCTCGTGGTGGTGTTCTGCGACGCTCCGTCATTCCTTTCTTCGTCAAGGAAGGAGCCCTACAAAGGCGAAGTGGGACCATCCCATGCAAATTCTTCAACTGTGCCAACAAAGAGGCGATTCTGCGAGCCCAGGAGAGCGTCGCCCTCAAGCGCCGTGCAAGTGGTGTAATTGGCGTGCCCTACTCCGTATCCGGGGCCGCAATGGCGAGTGAATCTTCTCGCCCCCTGTGTCTTTATGTTCAGCGGCTATGCCAGTTGGTGTCGCCAATATCACACAGTCTGGCAACAGTTGCTTGAGCTTGACGACCAAGGCACGCATCGGAAAGCTCCTGCCGTTGCCGTCTTGGCCATCAACCCCCATAAGGATCGGATCAGGAAAGCGCGCCGGCGCCCGATAACTTTGATAAACTCGACATGGCTGAAGAAACGCCGTGACACAGGTTCGTTTTGTCAGCCATACCAGTACACGCGCCCGTGTTGTCAGCCATATCGAGTCTTTCAAAAGTCATCGGGTGCCGGTCAGAGATGTTCATCGTGTTGCGAAGCCACGTCGGGGCCAATTGCCTGGTTTTGCCGCAGCCACTAAAGCGCCTTTTCGTTCACCAGATCGGCAAAGTGGCCACGAACGTTGAGGCCGATAAAACTTGGGCTGCCAGTCATATTGGAGGTCGAGGTCTTGATTGCCGATCGTCTCAACTTCTGTCTGACGAAGCTGGTCCGCAGGGACGATACCAATAGCCGACTGGGCTGGAGACACATCCACCAACTTTCACGGCTGATCACGGCGTTGCACAGAGGACGGGCATTTTCAGAGTATTGGACCTGGGTAGTGCATTTTTCGATTCGTGTAGCGTGCTACAGTCATTGTAAGAGGGATGTTGAAACGTGACTCGTGGAGTCGTGAGTCGTGAGGCCCAGGGCGACACTGAAGTGGGAGGAAGGGAATGCCGGAAGAAGAAGAGGAATTTCCCGGAACAAATTCTATCCGGATGCTGCTCATGGCTACGTATCCCACGTGACTTCGCGAGGATGTCGCGAGTCAGACGACCCTCACTTTTTCGATATGCGCGGCGAATGACCACGTACATTTTGATCCTCCAAGGTTATTGGTGACATTGTGCAAGTCCATTACTCTTTCGGCGTCCACAATGAATGGCATGCCGGCATCTCTTTACACCATCTTGACGTGACATTTTAGAAACTGAAGCGATCGCTTGCTATAGCAAACGTTTTTCAGAGAACACACACGGCGGTCATGACGGCATCACCACTACTCCGCACGCTTGGCATCAGCGCAAGACAGCACATCTCACGAGCACATCGGATATACAACCACAGACGGTTCATCCATGGCGACACCACTCCCCACAACGATAGTTTCAGTAGCAGCAACGCCCATCACAAACAGGCCCGCGTGCTCCCCTCCGTAGCCATCGCTCTCGCCATCCTCGGCACAGCCAGCTATTTCCTCGCCCCGTCCTCCCGATCTTCCACCCTCAACGAAAGCACCTTTGTGCCTTACACCATCACAGCATGTGACACCATCTCACCTTCGTCCGTCCTCTTCACCATCACTCCACCCCACCAACATGGCGCCTCGTCCATGCCCTATCTCGCTCCCCAGGCGTCAACGCAGTGGAAGCACCCCCTCTGGTCCGTCGAGTTCAAGCAGCCCGAAGTCCAGATCGCGCGGCACTACACTCCGCTTCCTCCACACCACGATGAAGACCCATGCGATGGCAAGCTGCGCTTCTATGTCCGGGCCGTCGACGGGGGCGAAATGTCTAATTACCTGCGTCGTATGCGCGTAGGGAACGAGGTATACTTGCGCGGACCGCACCCTGGCTTCGACGTCCTCGGTAGACTGGGCGCGCGCAAGAATGTTGTCTTCTTAGCGGGGGGTACTGGTGTTGTTCCCGGAATGCAGGTGGCTAGGGCCGTGCTTGAGAACGACGACTCTGCGCAGATGAAGCTGCTGTGGGCCGTGAGGAAGCGAGAAGAAGTGCAGAGTGTGACATATGCGGGGCATCAGCAGCAGCGGCAGCCATGGTGGAAAGTCTGGACCACTGGTATACAATCAGCAGCGGCTTTGACGGAGATGACGACCGATTTGGAGAATCCGAGTGCCATCGCGGAGGAGCTGATGCGTTTGAAGGACAGGTTTGGCAGCAGGCTGCAAATACGACTAGCCGTGGACGAGGAAAACACACAATTTACTGCGAAGGAGATACAGAGCGCTTTGAGGACATGCCAAGAAAATCGGACACCCGACGCTATGGCCGTCGGGAGGGGATGCCTGTTCCACGATCAGCTGCTTCACGTGCAAGCCTCCGAGTTCGAAGATCCCGGCAGTGCATGCCGGTGTGAGGTTGACTTGGGCGGTCGCCCTGGGAAGAACCTCTTCATGGTGTCAGGTCCAGATGGCTTCGTCACCCACTACGCCGGGCAGAAGAGGTGGCTCGGCGGAATGCTGACTCAAGGGTCAGTAGGGGGCGTAGTAGGGCAGTTGCAAACGAGAGATGTGTCCTTGGCTAGTGACTGGCTAGTCTTGAAGCTGTAGGAATCGAAGTAATGAAACAAATGATGATGACGAAATGAAAAACAAGTTAACATGATACCGCAGAAGACACGCGAATCTCACACTCAACGAACATGTCATCGGTAGTACTAGGTCAATCCGCATCACCCAAACACGCAGTTGTAGTATTGGCCCAACAAATGGAAGGCAAGAAAATGTATGTCTGAATTTGCCAACTTCCATGAATCCATACACACCAACTATTCACAAGAAACTCGCTACGTGCAAAAGGATAAACCGTCCACTCATCTCTCGTCTACCTATTCTGAACTTTCCTATACGACGGCGGCTTAATGGCCCTGGTGATTAATTTGCCGGCATACGGTGGAATCAAAGAGATGGCTCCAATCGCCAGAATGCGCCAAACAAAGCCCCTGGGAGACGATTAGACAGATGACCAAAGGGGAAGCGTAAAGAGGAGAGGATGAGCAGCGCAAGAGATTATCCATACCAAGTGATAACGAATTTCAAATCAAAGTAGTCCCCCAGAAACGGAATAGACCCCACGTATACGAGGAACGTGCCCAAGATGCTAAGAATCATGACCGGATGCCACGTGGTAATCTCAATGGCCACCATGATGAGCTCGTTGAGCACCAGCACCGTGTAACTCACGGCCACCATCTTCTTGCCGTCAACTTGGGTGAGGATCTGCGAAAGACCCTGAATCATACCCCCCTGGTACACGGACACAAAGACCCAGACGAAGAAGGTGCGGTAGGAGAGTGACCGGCCTTCGGTGAGTTCCTTATAGAGTTCGGGGTACAGATTCGCTAGGTTCTCATCGACATCCTTGTCCAGGACGAGAGACAGCACCGGCGCGGCCGTGTAGATGGTTGCGTATCCCACAAGAAGCCAGTCCTGATTGTTTCGAATGGAACGCATATACAGTTAGTCTTTCTGCCCTTTAAATACTCAAGAGAGAATGGGGGAGGAGCCGTTTCAGGAAAGAATGTTACCTTGTATAAGCCGTCGGGCTCAAACTTCATCGCAATGCTATACATGGTCTGGCACACTGCAATGATGAGACCACGATGAATGACAAACTGCGCTAGCTTGGCACTTCGCTTGTAACTGTTTCGGCCGTGCCACACCAGCAGCTTTACCAAATGGTGGAATTGCTCAATGGAGAAATCGGCCGCCAGACTAGCTTGACGGCCTTCCTTGCCTACGATTCCGACGCCCACATCGGCGGCCTGAATCATGGATACATCGTTTCCACCGTCACCGATGCAGCAGACTCGTTTCTTGGTGAAGTCTTTGATGAGCTTCGCCACATCGGCTTTCTGCGTGGGTGAGCAGCGGCATGCCACTACGGTGGGGAGTTGCACGGCTATGGAAATGAACTCGAGGCGAAATTGTGTCATGAACAGCTGCAGACTCTCGCCGTCAATGAGAAGACAGGCGTCTGGTTTGCTGCGCAGGAAGTCGAGGTGCTCGTGAGCGGCGTCGGGACGCTTAAGCTTGGCGACTGTGTAGATGTATTGGCCGCGGGTGACCAGCTTGGAACTCACTGCCACGCAACGGGCTGTTTCGACCTTGTCGCCCGTCAACATCCAGATCTTGATGCCTGCATTGCGGAGGAGTTCCAGGGATGGCTTGACTTCATTCTGCAGTTTGTCTTCTACGCCAGTGACGCCGAGAAGCTCGAGGTCGTTCTCGAGATAGTGTGAGACAACGCGCCGCATGCCGGCGTCTCGACTGGCAATGGATAAGGATGCTTCTTGGTATTTGGTGGAAAACTCAACATACTGCTGGTACGAGAGTTTCTTGCGGCCAACAACGAGTGTTCGCAGACCTTCTCTCGCCATGTTGGCGGTTTCTTCGTCTAGCCAATCATTCGCGGCTACGATGCTGCCCATGACTGTGTCTGCGCCCTTTTGATAGAACCAAATCTCACCCGACGTGCTCAGACTCTGCTGGACGGTTCGCGTGTCCTCGCGAAAATGCACAATGATGCCCATGCGCTTGCCATCAGATGTGAAAGGAAATGTCTCCAGGATGCGGACTCGCACCACTGGCCGTCCCGTTTCCGTAGATTCGAGCGTCATGCTTTTTCGGTCGCGGCTGGACACCTTCAGGCCCACAGACTCGGTCCATTTCACGATGGCAATCTCGTCGGGAGACGATGCTTGATATGAGGTGACCTCCTTCCCGTCCTCTGTATCGATTGTGGGGGTAACATTGTGGCACAAGGCCAGCGCGAGGACAACATCTCGCACGCGAGCACCGATTTCTCGTCTCGTACGCGTAGCACCTACGTTGACGGTTGTAGAAAAGGTTGTCGACGGGGTGATCAGCGCTGTGTGAGATGACGCCTCCGTGGTGGGTTGAATGTGGAAGCCCTGTCGCACATAAGACTTGACTTCATCCATGGCCTCATTGGCATAAGACACGGTGCCAACATGCACCTTTTTCATCTCCATGTCATTTTGCGTGAGGGTGCCCGTCTTGTCACTCAGCAGGTATTCGATCCGGCCCAGATCCTCGGGAATGGTACTTGTCCGTACCAGCGCGCCAGGAATGCCAGGATCACTCTGTATGAACCTTGAATAGGCACTCTTGCCCATGTCGAGATTTACGCGCAGGCTGATGGGCACGATTGTCGAAAATAGAACCAAAAAACGCATAATCTTGATGTACCAAATATTACCCGTCGTCTTTTCAAACCCTTGCAGTGCTACCAGTACCACAGATAAAGCTAGGGTGAGTGCGCAAAGAATTTTGGTCAGTGAGTTGATTTCGTATTCGAGGAGGCCCGTCTTGGAGCGGGAAGGCGAAGTAGATAGTGCAGATCGTGTCTGGGGTCCCGTATATAGAATTACGGCAAGAGTAGTCCCCTGAGAGGCGATGATTGTGTTGGCCCATGCCGTGTTGTCAATAGACAAGCCAGCTATTTTTGGACTGTCGCCGTTCTCGTGCTCCCTCCCTTCCTCGTCCTGCTGCTTCTGAAGAACTGACTGGTGACTAGCAGCATCCTTTTTGGTAGACATGAGCTCAATAGTGCCCGCAAAGTCGTTGACCTTTTTGTCAGGCTTGCCGCCCGTCACTCGAAGCCGAACAAACTCTTCCGGGGGAATGCCCTGTGTGAGAGCCGAGGCCAGTCGTAGTTTCCAGTCAGTCTCACCATCCAGCTGGTCAGTTCTGATGAAAGTTTCTCCGGAGCTGCCGTTGCCTTCAACATCACTTCTCTGGGTGTCGACCTCTGCTTTCTTTCCTTTCACGTCAAGCTCGTTGTCGGTGAGCATGACCAGCGTCTCATCCTCGATTACCTCGCTTTCTGGCGATGACTTCGCAGGTGTCTCCCCACTGTAGCACTGCAGGATCACTACATCAGCTGGTACGCGCTGGCCTTTGCTGAGCTTCAGGACATCGCCAACTTTGAGGTCTTTTGATTTGCGGTTCGCTTCTTGTACAAAAGAAGATGGCCGATACGAAATGCCTTCCTCTTCCTCCTCCTCCTCCTGAATGGCCGTCAGGTCATGCCGCGCCGCTTCCTTTTGCCAGCGCGGAGTTCGCTTTCGGTATGAATCAGATTTAAGCTGTCTTCGGGTTGTAGGCCAACCTGATCCTCTTGGTTGTGTATCCGGATCCGAAAAGGTCAGAACTCGATACTCTTCCGAGTTTGCTTCGTTGTCTCTCCGTCGTCTCTCAATATCATCGTACGCTTCTTTGCCCATGGTGATGAAGAGGACAAATGCGAGCGGCGCTATGTACGTAGATATGTAGCCGATGCGGAGAGCTGGAATGGCTTGCGATGCTGCAACGAGAAGGAAATACATGTTGAAGAAAAAGGAGAACTCGTTGTACAGCGTGATGGGAAGAAATGTCAGCGCTGTATACTTGGCGTTGGACACGATATTGGCGGGAAACCGAGAGGCCTGTGTCGATCCGACAGTGACATGCCGGGCAGTAGACGGATCATGATCCTCATTGTCCTCATCTTCACCTTCGTGCTGCGAATTCGTTTGCGACTTGTGTCCTGATAGGAAGCTTGGAAGTCGGATGCTCGAGATTGACACGTGGCGGCTGCGTGATTTGTGGTGTTGTCTTCCTCCGAGGAGAGGCGCGTCATCCTCGGCGTGGCTGCCTCCTGGTTCATCATGATCGCGTAGCAGCGCCCGCATGTGCTCGTTAGCATCGTCATAATTCTGACCAAGCTCTCCGTAGCTGCGGGCGCTACCGCGTTTGCTAGCACGTCGCAAACCCCCCATGCGCAGGTTTCGCAAAGCTATGCTTGAGGGTTTCTGGTCAGCAGCCGCAGAGGGTTGCTCTCGACGCGACCGCGGTATATTTTCGGTCGAGATGGGGTCCAACTCGTGGATATCGAGGTCTAGATCAGAATCAGACTCATGGGTGGGGGATTCGGGAGGCTCGGTCGATTGGTAGGGGGGTGGCGGAGGCATCCCGCATTAACGTGTCGTGGACGTGAATTGAACAGAGACGAACTGCGCTTGAGGAATGGCATGAAGCTTCGGGCAATGTGCTGACGTTGATAGCGTTGCTCGGAAGTTCATGCTGCTGCGCTGCAAGGCACCGTTTTCTGGTTTCACGAGTGGCAGACAAGGCTTGATGATGTAACTTGGCGCATTGTGCGCGACCCGACTTGTACTTGTGGTGCCAAGCTGATCAGACGGTGCCGAGACGTGGTGTGGAGGCAGAGACGGTTGGACGTATAGTTATACACGTAATCTGGACGTGTTTGTCCCGTTGAACCTGACAAGCGTTGTGACAATGAAGCGACGCGGCGCCGTTGGATTGTTGGATTTGTACGCCCAGCTCTGAGCTGAGGTTGGGGCTCGTCACTCGGGAAGTCGGGAGAGACATTGTGGGGCATGCCTCCGCCATTCGGCTCATGACGTGACGCCCGGCCTTGCATCTCAAACAGAACTCCGTGACGGACTTCTCAGCGTTCCGAACCCAGGTAAAGGCATTTCAACGAACATAGCCTCGTATTTTTATCGCAGAATGCACACGCGGAGACGTCAGGATTGGCGCCTGTGAACTTTGTTTCGAGACTCGAGACTCAAAGGTCGTCAAGGTACGGAGTACAAGGCTAGTTAAGTGGGTCAATGTATATAAAAGCGGGCTCTTTGTATGGGAAAGCAGCGCATAGACCACCTGTACACGAACCATCATTCGCTGCAAAGACGGAGTGCATGTACGGAGTACATACCTCACTGTACAGCTCTCCTGGTTTTGGCCCGTCGCATCGTACATGCCAGCTTGCCTTTGCATTCTGCCATCGCACGTCACCACCATCACGACTTACGACCACTCATTCCGCCAATTGGTTCTCGACGCATCGGACGACCTCATTCTCTGCACCATTTCACTGCCCGACAACTCTCCATCTTGTTGGCAGACCATCTCTGGAATGGCGAACGGGAGCGCAGCTTGAACGATCATCTCGGCTGTGCTTCTGACTGTTTCGTACCCGTAGGTGCCCCCTGCTACCCAAAGAACCCAGTCCAGGGCTTAGATACCACTACCTTGCATCGACTCAACCGCTTGATCGACCAACTCGTCTCGTTGTCTGTCTTTTGCGTTGCCGAGATGGGATTCTTGTTGGGAAAGCATCAGAATTTTGCGTCTCTTAAAATGGGCTCCTATTCACGCGTTTCGTCATAGGCACTTCATATCGTCCGGTATCTGCTCGCATCATGGCTAGCAAGTCGGATAGCTCATGGCATCCGGCCATGATGCCCAATAGCGCTGCCGATGTCGTTGCACGAGACTCGAACCCGAGATCGAACCTCGCCCAATCCCCGAGTCATGTCAGTCCTGTTGCGTCCTCGGTGGCAGAAGAAGTTTTGCGCCTAGAGGCCTTGTCTGATCAGATCGACCAAGACGATGCCAGTGCGTGGCTAGATTCAGAGAACACCGTGGCGATAGACCCTATTAAGACACCGCAAGGTCAGAAAGAAACTCAAATTCCAGAATCACTCGGGGATACCGTGCCGATGGAACTCATCACGGCATCGGATTCTGCGGAGGTTGTGTCGGCGCGAGAATCAACTGGCGTGCCTGCACTTTCACGACCAGCACAAGAAGATGCCTTGTCAGAGCATGGTGATTCTGCAGACGCATGGTTGACGAATGGAGATGAAGGAGGTGGCGATGCGCGGTTGCTTCAAGACGAAGGATCGCTGCACCAAGATGATACCTACGATACAGGCTCTGTCGAGCAGAAAGCTCCATTAACGCTAGAAGCAGAATCGAGCATTGAAGCGCTCGCCGAACCCACGGGCTCTGTCAAAGAGGAAGCATCATCAACACTAGAAGCAGAATCGAGCAATCAAACGCTCACCGAGCCTACAGGCTCTGTTGAGCAGGAAACCACATTAGCACGGGAAGAAGAACTGAGCAATGAAGTCCTCGCCGAGCCAAATCCAGAGGAACCAAGCACCACGGTAGTCGAGGGCACCGGTTCCGTTCCGTCCACGGCGCAACACGCAAGCTCTATGTCATTCGCCCGGACAGTTTCACACGAGATAAGCTTCCCCGACGATGACGACGGAGAGTGGAATTTGGGCCAATCCGAAGCAGAAGCTTTTGCTGTCATGCCTCCGTCCGATCGAACAAACTCGTTTCCCGCGGTGCCTTCAGTGGACTCTGAAATACCGGCACAGGCTGATATGCCATTGGCATCTAACCAAGCCCAGGATATCATGAAAGAGGACGCCAAGGTAGCAGAGTCCGAAGAGGAGTACATGATGCGCAGTCCTGAAGGTGACAGCTCAGTAACATGGCACCGACACGGGACAAACCGACCGCAGGCCATTCCACATCGTCCCATCGGGGGCGAGCTCGAAGATACTGCAGCTGTAAAGGCGGAAGCACGCTTCGACGAGGGCCTACCGCTCATTCCGCATTCCGAAGCCGTTGTCGATGACGGCACCCAGCAGAGCAGTGCCAAAAGCACTGTCGACCCCTTTGCTGAACAGGGGGACAATGAGGATGATTTCTTTGGCCAAGTCACGAAAGATCTGGAGACGCAAAATGACGAGGAAACTAATGCCAAGCACCTCGAGCGAAAGTCCACGGCCCAAGTGATGGAGGCTATAGGTGACGGAGGGTCACTTACTCGTGATAGCACACCCAATACCACCCTGGAAGAAGAGGCCGACGTTACTTCGGAAGGTTTCTCACTGGGCACCTCAGGCAACGTAGAGGACCCTCCGGCTACAGAGGATTTGGCCTCCAAGTGGGAGGAGGCCTTTGGCGACGAGGATGAAGACGAATTTCTGCTGGACGACTCTATTGTAGAAGCCAAGGACGTAGATGCGACGGCTTTTTTGGGCAGTGATGATGAAGGGCTTCTTGACGATGATCTGGATGCGCAGGCGCCAACGACTGCCCCATCCCAGCCTCGACAACCCGTGGTGAATCCTTATGCGCCTGCGCCCGTCGCAGCTCAGTCGACGACAACCTATATTCCGGCTTCAGCAACTGGCTCTGAGCCACCTCCGACATTTGGATATGGAGGACAGCAGCAGCAAGCCAATGTCACCCCTTACGGCGCGGGCCAGTTTGGCCAGACTCCACAGCCTCTTCGTCCTGCGCCTGTCAAGTCGCAAAGCTTCGTGGATAAGTCCAAAGCCGGATACTCGTCACCATATGACTTACCAACTGACTTGGTCAAGGCTGTCAAACCCCGAAAGCGATCTAGCCTGCAACAGCTTCCCACAAATACGGCTCCTCCACCCCTGACAAGTGCCAGCAGCTATTCTCCTGGGCAGTCTGCGCCTCCCGCACCAGCACCTGCGACCACAGCAGTTCCGCCATTATCAGCAGCGGCTAGACCACCTCTGGGTCATAAGGCCTCTGCGCCGGTTTTACACTCAAAAGGAAGTTTCTTCGAAGAGCTCCCCGTAAGCGCAAAGCCACGATCCGCCTCAAGACAGAGCCAAAGAGCTTCATCATCCCCTGGTCAATACTTGCCTATGGGCTCGGCACCTCAGCAAGCACTTCAGCCGCCACCGCCACCGCCGATCTCAAGAACTGTGCCTCCTCCAGCGGCTTCTCGCATGGCACCCCCGCTAGCACCACAGATTGCGAGCCCCCCTGCACAATATACCAACAACGAAGCAGGTGTCCCAAATCTCACGGCTCCGCCAAGGGAAAATCCGTATGCGAACGTACAGTCTCAGCCTGGTGCTACTGTGACGCCCCCCGCGAACAATTCATCTCGGTATTCGCCTACCCCCCCTGGACCACAAGGTGGTGGCATCCCCGTCAGCAGCCGCTATTCTCACGGCCCATCTTCTGGGTCACGTCCAAACAGCTCATATGGCGCGGGATCGACGCATACTTCGCTGCTTCACCTGCCGAGAACCTCGAGCCCTTTGGCCCATTTCGAGACGAGTGGTGCCGCAGACGGACAACCGTACGACCGCCGTGCGGGCTCAGCATTCGAACCAAGACTCAATCGCATCTCGTCTTTACCTCCAACGCGGGAGGTGGATGAAGAGGCAGACGAGCAGGCTCTTTCACCCGATGCCCCAGTGATGCCTCACGCCGCGGCTCGTCTCGCAACACCTCCATTGACCCCAGGTGCAGGTTATGCGTCCCTTGCTTCGGCTGCCACTCTGTCACCACCGAAGAGAGCCCACTCGAACTACACCCCCCAACCTGCGGCTGCAGCAGGTGCTGCATCTGCGCAAATCTCGCCCGTCGTACCACCTCCACGAGCACGAACACAGTCTCCCAACGCTTTGCATATTGATGCAAGAAAGGGTAGCAAACCGGCCGACTATGCTCCTCGACCTTTGCCCGCTTTTTCGCCGCCGTTGGTATCAGCGGCGCCGGCAGCAGCCACGTCTAACCCCACCCAGTCGTCTTCTTTTGCACCAACAAGCCGGATTCGTGGGCAATCCATCAGCAACATGGTGCCACCTACAGATGGGAGAGAGCGGGATCCCCTCGAACGATGGAGAGGGGCCCCTATAATGGCCTGGGGAGTGGGCGGAACCTTCATCACCTCGTTCCCGAAGAGCATACCTCGCTACACAATGGGAAACTCCGTTCCTGTCACAATTCGCACAGTAGGTGAAGTCAAGGTGCAGAACATCAAGGACGTAGACTCTCTCTCGGACAGCATTGCCAAGTTCCCAGGTCCACTCAAGGGCAAGTCGAAGAAGAAGGAGGCCGTTGCATGGCTCACGGCCGGTATTGACAGTCAGGAAAGGGAAATCCCCGATGTCTCTTTTCATTCACAGCTCTCACTGGAAGCAAAGCGCTCTGTCGAACGTCTGCTGCTGTGGAAGCTTCTGCGAATCTTCATTGAGAATGATGGTGTTTTGGAAGGGTCTCCTGCAGTGGATAAGGCTGTTCGGCAGGTTTTGGCCTCCGAGACTGCCGAGTCGCGAAGTGAAGGCGCTCCACTATTCACAGGCGCAGAAGCCGGAGCTGGCTCTACGTCGATGAAGGCGGATGGCGTCGACCAGGGCACTGTTGAGGCGATTCGTCTAGATCTGCTCAGAGGGGATCGGAAAACAGCTGTTTGGGCTGCGGTCGACAAGCGTCTCTGGGGCCACGCGATGCTCATCTCGCAGACTGTATCGGCGGACCTGTACAAGCAGGTTGCACAGGAATTTGTGCGCAAGGAAGTCAACTACCCAGGACACAACAACGAATCCCTGGCGGCCTTGTACAAGGTTCTGTCGGGCAATTATGATGACTGTGTAGATGAGCTTGTCCCCTCTCATGCTCGCGCTGGACTGCAGCTTGTGTCTACGGAAACTTCTTCCGGGCCCACCAAGGACGCCATGGATGGCCTCGACAAATGGCGGGAGACCCTGACGCTTGTGCTGAGCAACCGCAGCAGTGACGATATTCGTGGGCTGAATGCGCTTGGAAAATTGCTGTCCAGCTATGGACGAGCTGAGGCAGCTCACATCTGCTTCATCTTCAGCCGGAGTCTCTCAGTGTTTGGGGGATTGGACGATGCCAACTCTGACTTCGTGCTTCTGGGCTCAGACCACAAACGGCAATCCGAACAATTTGCCAAGGAAGCAGAAGCTCTCCAGCTCAGCGAAATGTACGAGTACGGACTGACTCTTGGAGGCGGCGTCGCAGCGTCTGCCGGAGCCCCGCACCTTGCCGCCTACAAGTTGCAGCACGCGGTGACCCTTGCCGAGTACGGCTTCCGCGACAAGGCCATACAGTATTGCGATGCCATTGCATCTGCCATTATCGCCCAGACTCGACGATCTCCATATCATCATCCTGTCCTCGAAGGCTCCGTGGAAGATTTCTTGGCAAGGCTAAAGTCATCCCCCAAGGACGCTTCATCATCATGGATGTCCAAGCCCACCATGGGCAAGGTTTCCGATAGCATGTGGAACAGGTTCAACAAGTTCGTTGCAGGCGATGAGGACGGAAATGGCCACGCGGGACCTGAGGGTGATAACGGGCCATTTGCTCACATCTCGTCCTCGCCCAATATCTCACGGCCTCCGTCCACATCGAATTTCGACGTCTATGGATCATCTCCTGCCGGCTATCAAACCGGAGCCGGTGCCCCTCTGGCAGGTAGTGGTACTGCTGTCTCGTCTCGCTACGCACCGGCCTCAGCTGCGCCCCATGCAGGCGCCAGTGCCAACCCCTATGCGCCTGCACCTCAGCCTCAGCACGCCCCGATCGCGGCATCATCTCGCAGCAGTCAAGAATACGCGCCAAACTCGTACGATCCAGCATATTCAGGAGCAGCGGGTCTTGTGCAAACGCAGTCTGGCGGCGGTGGTGGTGGTGGTGGTGCCGAGTATCAATCCGTGGGCTACCCTGGACCTGTGTCGCCAGAACATCGGCCACCCATGCCAACTTATGCTTCTAGCTATGCAGAGCTGGTTCCGACGACGCAGTCCGTGCCAGCGGCCTCTGTCGGACACCAGCCCCTTGGGCTTCAAGAGTCACCCGTTATTCATCCTCAGCCACCTGCCAAGGACGACACCAACCAAGGCTACCAACCTCAGTCGTATGGCTACCAACCTCCTCAAACGTCCGCTGCAGTACCCGCAGACGATAACGACCAGCAAGGGGCGAGTAGCGGCGGCTACGAGCCACCATCATTCCAACCCTATGGATACGAGCCTCCTTCCTACGAGCCCCCTTCTTATCAGCCCGACCTCGACGAAGACGAAGCACCGAAGCCCAAAAAGAAGAGTTTTATGGATGATGATGATGATGATGTTCCGGCGCTCAAAGCGCCACAGACTCAGGCCAAGTCGGACAAGGATCGAGAGAATGAGGAAATGTTTCGCAAGGTGGCCGAAGAGGATGGTAAGTCTTTTCCCCTTGGGCAATTACCATTTGTGTGTCAGGGGGTAACTCGCACTCAAAAAATTTCACAAAGCTAACACCGATGACCTTGCACAGCCAAGCGAGCAGCAGCAGCAGCAGCAAGTACCAAAAAAGGATGGGGTTTCGGCGGCTGGTTCGGAGGCTCCAAGAAGGGCGAAGGCAGCACAAGCGCCGACTCATCCACCGGCAAGCCCATCAAAGCCAAGCTCGGCGAGCAAAGCACCTTTGTCTACGACCCCGATCTCGGCCGCTGGATCAACAAGAAACCCGGTGCCGAAAATGTCGAAGTCAAAAAGGCTACTCCTCCTCCACCCCGCGCCGGTATTTCTCGCTCCGTGGGCGGCACGCCACCCCCTCCCCCATCCATCACAAATACTCCCCCTCCCGCGGCTGATGGGTCGAGTCTCCGTCCTATGGGGGCCATGCTGCCACCACGTTCAACTGCGGGTACCTTGACAACAGCGCAATCAATGGACAATATACATGCTCGGTCTGGACCCGGAAGCCTAGCCCGGTCAGTCTCCACGAGTGCCGTTCTCCCTGGAGAAGGGGGCCCTCGGGTCTCTGCGCCGCCTAGTAGGCCGTCTACGAGCATGAGTATGAACAACGCGACTAGTATTGATGATTTGTTGGGTGCGCCGGGCCCGCGGAAGGCTGGTCTGAAGAAGCCGAGAAAGAGTGGGCGGTATGTGGATGTCATGGCTGCGAAGTAAGCACGGAATCAACGGTTCTCATGACTGCCATGACTGCCATGACTGCCATGACTGCCATGACTGCCATGAGTGTCATGATTGGGAGACAGGAAGACGGTCTTGTGTGTTGTATAGACACCAGGGACTTGAATACGAAATATAAAAAATAGGGAGAAAAATGGGTACACGTACATAACGGAGGAGCGAATCATGATACATCGCATAGAGGAGGGAGAGCAAAAGAAAGAGAAAGAGAGGGGGAGGATCGACAGGGAAAGAAGTCACGCAGGCACATCTACGGCGTTTCATTTCGAATAGACTTCTTCATGCGCATTTTGTTCTTTCTTGTATAAATAGACGTTTAGAGTTCTCAGTCAGCTGTCATGTCATTCAAGGTGTGGAATGCATGCCAGCCGTGCAACTCATTTATATCTTTAATTAGTTTGGACTGCATAGCACAGAATGGATAGGACAGGGCATAGGTGTGCATTTTCCTGGATTTTCGAGTACATTGAGGAGACCTTGACGTCGCCCATGATAAACCAACCACATCCTTCTCCCTTTCTCGAAGTATTCAACACCGGGTGCCTTGTTGGCTGTCACTTGCTATAAGATTGTACGTAGTACTGGTAGCCACTTTAGATGAGATACTGAGGGTCTCAAAGCGGAATCGATACTGGGAGCGAAGCAAACTTACTGTAACAACAGAATCATCCGCAGAAGCATCATCGTAGTGCGGCACGTAAACATAAAGAATCAATGCATGATCATCCGCAAAGCATGCAATCACTCGTCCCTCCAAGCGGCCAACGCTCAGTACTCGGCTCCAGTCCTTGCCGTCGACGCGCACCGTGGCCCACCGATCAGGCCCGTCCTCACGAAACTTGGTACTTGGGTGCTCTGCCACAGGACGGTCTAGCTGCGCCGGATCCAGGTCAGGGTTTTCCAGGTCGGACCACACGCTGCAAATGTCCGTAGCCTCGGTGGCGATTCTCAATCGCAAACTACCGTGCATATTGGCACTGAGCTCCAATTTTGGCGCTTTTGATGGGGTCGCGCCCGCGAGGGCCAGCTTCGTAAAGCGATCCGATATCGCCTTCAGTTGTAGCAACGGTGGCAATTGGATATGCACGTCTGGCTCGCGCACCTTGGGTTGCATGATTGTCTCCACCGTTTCGGGATGGAGCACGCGAACAGGAATGTCCTGCGTGATGACCTTTTCATGCTCCCTGCGTAGTGAAGTCTCCAGGTGCTCCTGGTCAAACACATCGTCGCCGAATGGATCGTCGGATGGCAACCTAGCAGCCGCTGCTGCTGCCCCCGACGGATTTGATGCGCTGGACGTCGTGGTTGTGATGGTCATGGAGAGAACGGGCAGTCCATCCTTCTTCGTGAGCCGCAAGGACGCAGATAGACTGTTCAGGGCGGATTTAAGGGCGCGCTGGAGTGGCTGCAGAGGTAGTTCGAGGTTGATGGTGTTGTTGGATTCGGCAGACTGGATGTGGTATCCGTCAAAAATGAGGTCCATGGCCAAGGAACTGCGCGGGGGATGGGTCTGATTAGATATGGCATGGACCATTAGACGCATTCATGGGAAGAAGGCACGAATCGTACGCCCAGACTTGGGATCCCACGTCGGGGATGACGGTGAAGCGAGCCGTTTCATCGCTTAAACGGACCCAGGCGATCTTTTCGAGAGACGAGAGTGCTGCCGTGAGTTCTGGACATTGGTTAGCGGTTGGCGAGTTTCGCGGCGCGTATGGAAGTATGGAAGTATGGAGCTTACTTGAGAATGTGCGTATATTTTTGAGCTCTGTGCGGAAGCGCATAGTGAGCGCTCGTAGAGGTGAAGGTGTAGGTCTATCACATGTCTCGTATGCTGATGATGTGAGTTGTCAGATCGACCTCGAGTGATGGATGAATGAGATGCAGGTGCGATGGCGGGGTGGTGCCCCTGCACCGTGCAGGGCCAAATTTTAGATCTCCTGCTCAGGTACCTTTCCGCATCGGTCTCACATAGAAGATACTTTTTCACATGTTGGAAATTGCCCTTGACACTTTCGCACATTTGGGTGGGGCAATTTGCCGTGCAGCTTTGGAAAGAAGCTGGGAAGCCCGTCCGGCGTCTGCTCTTTCCCGTTACTGTACCTGTACATTCTCGGCTTGCCAAGTGCTTGCACCTTCATCGTCTTTGGTAAAGTGAAGCTTCTTCGCCTCTCCAAACATCATCATTCTTGTATCAACCAACTACATTCTTTTTTACGTCTGTATCATATCGTCCATCACGTCAGTCTTCTTGACAGCTCGTGGGTTTCCCACACAGCCTCACTCTTTATACACAAGCCGCCGCTAGTCGCTATGAGCGTCCTTACATTCGACCCTCCAAGCCTCGTTTCCCTCTCGGAATGGCACCTTCCAAAAGTACCATGAGAAGTCTGGGCACCAAACTCGCACGTCGTTCCTTTACGCGTTTGTTACTGGGCAAAAACAATGGCTGCCACACTTCTCAGGAGACTCTGGAGCCTAGATACCCTATCGACGACGATGACATGGAGGCTGGATCACTGCCTCGGCGGTTCAGTCAGAGTTCGACGATCTGTGCGAGAAAGTCTCCGACCTTGACCGGAGCAACGCTTGTCGCTGTAGGTTCAACAAGACCAGCATCTACAGAAGAACTGTCCACAGAAGCATCAATAGAACAAGCCCATATCCGGACCGGAGGACGCGCTCAGTCACAGTTGAGCGACAGTGAGCACCAGATAGACGATGCCAGGCCAGAAGACATTGATGCTATCAGGCCGGCGCCGCCGAGGCGGACGGACTCAGGGCTGTCTCAAGCTCTCACCGCATCAACGCCACTCAACTCAGACAAGCGACCTGCTTTTTGCTCCATGTGCGGTGGTGTTTTCGGTGAAGACAGGGAAAAAGCAAGAGAAATTCTGGTCTACTTGCCATGTGGCCATGTCTTTGGTGACAAATGTCTTTTTCGGTACATGTCCAAGTCATCCGGCGCGGGACGCTGTCACGATCAGCCTTGCATCTCGATACGCCACATGTGCGAACATATGACAATGCCAACAACTACACCCATGTCCCATACGTTCAACGACGTCTCGAGGACAGTTCTGCCCTGGAATTATGAATTCTGTTCAAGTCCCAAGGGGTTGAAACTTCTCAGATCCATAGCCAAGTTAGGTGCCAAAGTGAGGAAGCTCGAGGCTCAGAAGAGAAATCGTAGGAAGCCTGCCATGAATTTTGCTTTGAATTCGAGGCTCAGGTTTTACACATCGTCTCTAGAGCAAGCGGAAAAGCGACTGGATGAAGCGCAACGAGTTTGTTGGACCAGCCGATGGGACGAGTTGAGGGTCGGAGAGAAGAAGCAAAGAGGGTGGAGCTGGCAGCGAGTTAGAGGGTTGAGTCGGGATGACGCGGATTCTGCAGACACATGAGCGGCAGCATATGTTTTGATGTGCATAAATTTTGCATCAAAAAATCGAAAGTATAGCCTCTAGAATCTCAGCGAATTGATTTGTTTGATTTAAGTTGGTCCCCAGGTTGTCGATGACAGGCGTAAGCGAACGGATGTCATGAGGATGGTAAGAGGGTGATTTCATGTGGTTGTATACATGCCATTATGCAAGTACATGGAAGTTGACGTGAGAGTGAAACATTCGAGTCTGACGACAATACCCATGCGTTCAGTTGTCGTCACTGTCAGTGTCGTCGCTGTCATCCATAAATCCTTCCTCAAGACTGCGCTATTGTTAGCAAAAGCAAGACAATGGTGCTTTCAGATTTGAACGGGGTGGTGACGAACTCTCTACTCAAGCGGCGCGTGTGGTCATTCCTGTCATCCCCCCTGGTTATTACTTGTCTGAAGACGTTGACAAGCCGTGGATCAACGCTGTCCAGCTCCTCACCGTCCTCCATGAAGTCATGTATATCCGCACTGTCCACAGAGCCACCGTTCCGACTCCAGGTGGATGGCAGCGTCAGCAAAGAGAGCCGTTGCGAGAAGAAGTCGGATAAACCGGATGTGTATGACGGGACGGGCAGATACTGGCTATATCGGTTTCGGTAGCGGCGCCAGACAGGGAGGATGACGAAGGTGAGAAGTAAAAAGAGTACGAGGGAAATGACGGCCGGGATGAAAATGGTCTATGACGGTGCGAACGAGGTCAGTCACTGTGCCAGGCTGATGAGGACTGCCAAGGGGCCTCGATAATGATACGACATGCCTTCACTAGAGAAAGAAGTGGCGACGAGGCGGCCATGGCTGTAGACTGGTTGTGGCGTGGTTGCAGAGCACGCTTGAAGGATTATGGAGTTAAGTGTGTGTTGGACCATTCGTGGGAAGCTTTCTGCGATGGTCTACGGACGTGGTGGTGACATGAGCGATCGTGGTTACTGGTGACGAACAACGGAAATCTGATAAGATCCGGAGACAACCGACTGGTCCTGTCGACTTCCCGAGTCCAGGACTCCAGGACTTCAGACAAAGAAAGCAACCCAAGCTTAGTGCTCCACTAGGTACAGCCCCTCCCCCTTTTCCCCCCACCTGACGCCAAAGTTCAAATCAGGCAATCGGACCAAGGTGTCACTACGGAGTATTCTACGGAGTAAGCTGTAACAAAAAAGCTATAAGTGGGGTGATAATATTCGTAGCCGTAATAGTGGATCTTTTTGATATGGTCACTTCCCCTATCCCACACCCTCTCGCGTACTTCGCTCTTGCCCGAGCAGAAGTTCTTACTCTTTCAATCAACATCATCGACATCACCTTGCCGTCGTATCATCAGTAACGATTGAAATATCATTAAACTGACTCCTCTCACTTCAACATCTATATACTTATGTTCTAATTCCTGTTCTAAGCTTCACGCGGATACTCTGCTTGTTCACCACGGCTCAGCCCTTGACGAGTATGATGGAGGTCAAATTTCGATTTGCCTCCCCTCTGTGCAGTTTGCCACTCTTGCCGGGCTTCTTGCCTTCCTACAGCAATGTGACCTCCAGAATAGAATGGCCCATTCCAATACCGTGTCGATAGATTATTGCATGATTGACGGATAGCTCACCGTAGCGTGCTGCGTACGTTAAAATTGGTTGTGATCATGGCGCTCGAACTCAGCGAAGACACTCTGTGTCTACGGGCGTTCGTCGAAGTAGTACCCGGCTTATCGACTGCCCATTTCGCATCTTGACATTTAAAGGGCGGAAAAAGCAGGTACTTCCATTCAAATGTATGTAAGTGCACGAGACCGCAAGTTTGTGAGGCAATCCATTCTTAGGCACAGAAGAAAGTTTTCGGGTCAGAATTGTGTGTGTCTGTGTTGCTGTCCATACCCTACGTGGTTTTTCTATGCGTAGATGCAGAAATAATCAGAAGCCCAGCCAAGAAAACACTTCGTGCGTTTAAATTTGGTGTTGCGGTCAAAATCGGTTACTCCGGTATTGAAGCAATAAAGCGCAGTTTCGTGAGATTATCCGAAGGGAGTGAGAAACGTGCTGGTGGATGTATTGGCAACAGAGCTGCGCTAGCTGTGTTCAGCAATATCCCACTTTTTGATTGACATCGACCTTACAGCTTTTTTTTCGTTACAGCTTAGCTTAGTGGGGACATCCATCGGACCATGTCCGTTTGCGAACATACTGCGTGTACCTAAGGTACCTACATGTACCTAGGTTCTCCGTAGACCGCAAACTTGCGGCGAACTTCACTGCGTCAGACAGATCAACCCCCAAATAGCTCGTTTATCAAGCAATCATTAAATACATCACGTGTCCGAAGCCGAAAGCCGCAACGTCAATGGACTATCTATGTATGTATGTGCTTCGGTGACCCGGGCAGGATTAAGACTTCTTCCTCCTTCCCACTTCTAAGTTCTGGCCCGTGCGTGCGTTCTTATCGATAGATTGAGTGCCCGAGCTTCCATGACCCCTTATCCCCATTGTGCTCCTCTCGCCACAACGACAACCTGTTGAAACCGTCCATCGCGGCTGCTGCACGTCACCACTCGCGTGCTCATATGACATATGCTCACATATGCGTAGCCCGACTTCATCTGAACCATCCGCCGTTTGTCTTTCGAGTCGCCTTCCGCGAGGCTACAGCGAGATCATTGGTATTCGTGGGTGTCCCCTTTTTTGAGTGGCCTTGTCTATACCACGACCAATTGCCAATAAGCGCGCGGAACTATCCGGACCACGAGTTGACTTCCTGACAGCGGCATTGTGCCCGAAAAGGCGAAAGCCAAACGAGAGCACAGCAGAGATTGGCACAACAGCTTTGATACTATTAGTCTCTTGCTCTGATCTCAGGCTGCCCCTACCTTACTATCTGCAACAAAGGGCTTCGGCTTTGGATCGTTCATCATGCAAGCGGCCTTGAGCCAGCACCTGTCCGGTCTCAAGTGTATCATCTAGGGAGCTTTCTCCATTAAACCCATAGGTCGCCATCCTCGCCGTCCGTCCGTCTACAGCAATCATGTCCTCCGCAGATAAGTCAAGGCAGTCGGGAGGACGGTCCATCTTCTCTAGAAACAAGAACAAAGATAAGAGACCGCCAGATATCGAACATCTCGATGCCAGCAGCGCCTTGAACTTCCGCTCATCGCGGCACAAGCGAGAGTCGTCCACTGCGTCCACCGACATGCCGCTCTCTCCCGATCCTGGTGTCAATATGATAGCGGGAGTGATAACATCAATCCCCTACGACAGTATGCCACCGGGCTCACGATCCCCGATTTCCGTCGACTACCTACCCAACTCCGACCAGGTCCCGGTCCGCCGTGAACCTCTGCCTCATCAGCTGAACAAAAATCTAGGAGACTTTCACCAATATCCGTCATTTGATCCCGCCTCTGCTCCCCGACCCAGGGAGTCAAATATGGGTATCTTTCCCTCTGGCAGACAACTCCCTCAGACTCCGCAATTGGCCTCGAATCGCGGAAGTGTGGCCAGCACGATAAACAGCACAATACATACCTCGAGATACGACTCATATTTAAGCGCCAATGGAGGAGCTCGCACCTCTGGCGATAATCTGAGCGTATATTCTGCCAATGCTGGCAATCGAGAGAATGGAGGAATGGCACGCTCGTCACAGCTGACTTTACCGAGCGCTTCGTCGCAAAGTTCGTACGGGTCGTACCTACCGTCACGGGAGTCTAACCGACAGACCAAATTCCCTGGGCCCGGTGCCAATCACGATGCATTTTACTTCCCGAAGCCTGATGACGACAACGTCATCGAGCAAATGTTCTTGCAGCTCATGCAAAAAAGAGGATGGCACAACTTGCCCGAACAAGCCCGACGACAAATGTTGGCCTACCCACCACAAAAGAAGTGGACGCTGCTTCACCAAGATCGTCTTACTGAATGGCAGGGCGAGCAGAAGAGAAGACAACATGCTCGTTCAAATCAAAATGCTGCCCCGGACATCACGACGTACTCCGACGAGGAGGGCACACCGGAATGGTATGTCCGCAAGGTCATGGAGGACAGGCTCGACACCAAGGGTATGGGGAGCCTCGAGGTCAATCTGCGGACACAACAGATTGGTTGGGTCAAGCGATTTGTCGAATGTCAGGGACAGGTCGCTTTGGTGACGCTGCTCCTCAAAATCAATCGAAAAACAGCCGCGGGCCCCGTGCCCGAGAATTCTCGCGTGGAGAAGAACCTGGATCGGGAATACGACATCATCAAGTGTCTGAAGGCGCTCATGAACAACAAGTTTGGTGCTGACGATGCTCTGATGCAGCCAAAGGTCCTGGTGGCTCTGGCAACATGTCTGATCTCCGCGCGTATTACTAGTCGAAAGCTGGTCAGCGAAATCTTGACATTTTTGTGCACCTGGGGCCAAAATGGCGAGGGTCATGTCAAGGTCATCCAAGCAATGGATGAGGTCAAGGCTCAGTGTGGAGAAAATGGCCGTTTCGACGCCTGGATGCGCCTGGTAGAGGTCACGATCGATGGTCGCGGAAAGATGGGCAGTCTCGTGGGGGCAAGCGATGAGGTCCGAACGGGCGGCATTGGCATGGAAAATCTGCTCATGGAGTATGCCGTCACGACGTTGATGCTGGTGAACATGATGGTGGATGCACCAGAAAATGATCTCCAGCTGCGAATCCATGTTCGAGCCCAGTTCACGGCATGCGGCATCAAGCGCATCTTGAACAAGATGGAAGAGTTTCAATATGAGCTTCTCGATAAGCAAATTGAGCGATTTCGAACGAATGAGGCCATTGACTATGAGGACATGCTGGAGAAAGAGAACAGCAGCATCAAGGACAGCATCGAAGGTGACGTTCAGGACCTCAGCGACCCGGTGCAGATCGCGGATGCCATTCAACAGCGGATCCAAGGAAGCAAGGCGCAAGACTATTTTGTTTCCGCCCTGCAGCATCTCATGCTCATCCGAGCTCAGGATGGCGAAGAACGATTGCGCATGTTCCAGCTGGTCGATTCCATGCTCAGCTATGTCGCCATGGACCGGCGTCTCCCCAACATGGACCTCAAGCAGAGTCTCAACTTTACCGTGCAAAGCCTCCTCGACAAGCTGCACACCGACTCAGAGGCACGCCAGGCTCAAGACGAGGCTCTCGAGTCGCGGCAGATAGCAGAAGCCGCCATGGCCGAGCGTGATGAGATGCGTGCCAGGCTTGAGCTCGGCGCTGACGGTCTCGTCAAGAAGATGCAGAAGCACCTTGACGAGCAGACTCGCTTCATCGAGGCGCAAAAGAGGCAGGCAGATGGATTGAAAGCTGAAATTAGCAGCCTTCAGACCATTCGTGCCAAGGAAGCGCAGAGGAACGAGTTGGAAACGAGAGAACTGTACCTGATGCTTCGGGACGCGCAGGATATCGCGGCATCCAACGCCGTCAAGACCAATCAGAAACCTGGCGAACCCCCAAGCAACAAGAACACCGCTCAAATGCAAGGCATTCTGGACCGGGAGAGACTTATGGAGCGTCTGCAGATGCAACTAGAGCGCCAAAAGACACAGTACAAGCTGGAAGGGCGGGTTTGGGGCGAGGCTGGCGGTCCATCCGACCGGCTCCGCGCCTTGCGCGAAGAAATGGACGGCGATGGTTTGGAATCGTCAGTCGGCAGCGGCACGCCACCACGCGACCTCACCAACAGCGTTCTGGGCAGTACTCATCGCCAACTGCGACATACGCGCAAGTCACTTCATCCAATGTCGGACAGAGCTAGCGAATATTACGATCTCATGGAAGAAGATGAAGATGACGAGGAATGCGTCATATTCGAGCGTCCTCGCATCATAGAGATGAGACGACCAGTTGTCGATCTCAAGCAGAAGGCAGGTCTGGTCAACGAGATTGGCGCCAAGGTGAAGAAATACGCAGGCAGTGACTCGGAGGACGATGACCCATCTCACCCAAGCTTGGAATCGGCAACTCCTCTCACCTCGACTGATGGCGACGCGAATAAGGCGAGTGAGGTTGCGGCCGAAGCTGGTGCTCCTCCTCCTCCTCCTCCTCCTCCTCCTCCTCCTCCTCCGCCTCCTCCAATGCCGGGTCAGCTCGCGGGAGCTCTTCCTCCTCCCCCTCCGCCTCCACCTCCCCCTCCGCCGATGCCGGGTCAGCTATCCGGAATGCCGCCGCCTCCTCCGCCTCCTCCCCCTCCGCCGATGCCGGGTCAGTTATCTGGAATGCCACCTCCTCCACCGCCTCCGCCGATGCCTGGTCAATTGTCCGGAATGCCGCCTCCACCACCACCTCCGCCGCCAATGCCTGGCTCTGCAGGCTCCATGGCGCCGCCTCCACCCCCTATGCCTGGCGCCATACCATCTGGTCACTTCCTGCCACAAAATTCTGCTTTCACCGCGACACCGGGCATCGGTCTGCCGGTGGCGCGGCCCAAGAAGAGGCTCAAGGCCCTCCATTGGGAAAAGGTCGACACTCCCGAGACCAGTCATTGGGCCGCTCATGCCCCATCCGCAGAGGAACGTGAGGAGAAGTACAATGAGCTCAGCCGCAAGGGCATTCTGGATGAGGTTGAGAAGCTATTCATGGCCAAAGAGATCAAGAAGCTGGGCGGCGGAACTGCAAAGAAGGGTGACAAGAAGCAAATCATTTCGTCTGATCTGCGCAAGGCATATGGTAAGCTTCACTGCATTGGCTTTATTCTAGTGTACCTTTCTCAACTTTCATCAATTTTTTTAATCCGTCTTACCCAATGAATTTTCCATTTCTTCCATTTATGTGTGCTAACTTCTGGAATCAAAGAAATCGCCTTTGCCAAGTTTTCACAACATTCCGTTGAAAAGATTGTGCAAATGATTATTCATTGCGATTCCCAAGTGCTGGACAACCAGGTCGTGATGGATTTCTTGCAAAAGGACGATTTGTGCAACATTTCTGACAATGTAGCGAAACAAATGGCCCCCTACGGCCGAGATTTGACGGGCCCCGACGCCAAGAGCAATAGTCACGAGCAGGACCCCAATGAGCTGACGCGACAGGATCAGATCTACTTGCATACGGCGTTCGAACTGCACCACTATTGGAAGAGCCGCATGAGAGCACTGTGGCTTACCAGAAACTTTGAGCCTGATTACGAGGAACTGAACGAGAGGATCAACCATGTGATGAGTGTATCGGAGAGCTTGCGTGACTCAGTCTCACTGATGAACGTTTTGGGTCTCATTCTGGACATTGGCAACTACATGAACGATGCCAACAAGCAAGCGCGAGGTTTCAAGCTGAGCTCGTTGGCACGGCTGGGAATGGTCAAGGATGACAAAAACGAATCCTCGCTCGCTGACTTGGTGGAACGCATTGTGCGAAGCCAGTACCCCGAATGGGAGGGATTCGCCGATGACATTGGTGGCGTCTTAACCGCGCAAAAAATCAATGTCGAACAGCTGCAGATGGATGCCAGAAAATACATTGACACAATTCGCAACGTACAAATGTCCCTGGATTCCGGAAACCTCAGCGATCCGAAAAAGTTCCACCCCGAGGACCGTGTCAGCCCCATTGTGCAGCGATGCATGAAGGATGCGCGTCGCAAAGCGGACCAGATGGAGCTGTATCTTGACGAGATGATGAAGACGTACAAGGACATCATGGTCTTCTACGGAGAAGACTCGTCCGATGAAAACGCCCGGCGCGACTTCTTCGCCAAGCTTGCCGGTTTCTTGGCGGAATGGAAGAAATCCAGGGAGAAGAACATGCAGTTGGAGGAGATGAGAAGACGCAACGAAGCGTCCATGAAGCGCAAGCACCAGGCGCAAAAGAATGCGGCTGCCGCTGCGTTGGGAGGAGATGGAGGCGGTCTGGCCTCCCCGACCAGCACCGGCGCAATGGACTCGCTGTTGGAGAAGTTGCGCGCTGCTGCACCACAGGCGCGCGACCAGAGGGATCGACGTCGTCGCGCGCGTCTCAAGGACAGG
Source organism: Claviceps monticola (assembly GCA_018360055.1). Taxonomy (NCBI): domain Eukaryota; kingdom Fungi; phylum Ascomycota; class Sordariomycetes; order Hypocreales; family Clavicipitaceae; genus Claviceps; species Claviceps monticola. The sequence continues at coordinate 32,993 of SRPP01000170.1, forward strand.
CATCAAGTTCGCGTGGCATCGGGCCAAAAGATCTCCGACCCCAGCGACATACCCGAAGCCGAGGTCGAGCTGCAAGACAACGACCAGGACAAGGCACTCGACTCGGAGAGCACAGGCATTTTGAGTCCAGGATTATCGGGCTTTCCTCGAGAGGGTGAAAACGACGTTGCCGACAGAGCAGCCGCACTGCTGCAAGGCATGCGAGGGGACGGAGAGGACGATGCCGAAAAGAGGGAGAGCCTTCGACAAGCAAGGAGGCAAATGGCCGAAGAGGAACGGCGACTACGAAGACGAAAGAGAGATACGAACAAGGCTGCCTCCAGTGTTGTGGACAGTGGAGAGACCAAGGCGCCGGAGGCAGATGGCGCAACAGGGGACGACGATGCAGCGGCGGCGGCAGCAGGGACAGAAGCGGCAGTGGAGGAGATACCAGAGACGGTGGAAGAAGAAGTGGAACCGTCGCAGGCACAAGAGGAAGATGTGGCAGAGGATGGTGCAGAGGAGGCTACCGTGAAGAAGAGCGTCGAGGAGGCGGAGGCAGCGCCCAAGGAAGAAGAAGGGGGGGAGTGAAATGGGGCAAGGGCGATTTCTTGCAAGCATATATAGCGTCCGTACATTAATGTTTAAACATGCCACGATTGTGTCAGTAATAGTAGACACTTGTCTTGCCTTGAAAACCCCGTTGCTCGAGTAAAGGGGAAGAGATGACGGGTGGGGAAGAACGCAAGGTACACTCGTCTTGATGTGAGGACACCGTACGCGGGGGAGACAGGCAGGTGAACGTCATGTTTACAAATTGGAAAAACAAATCAGAACATGACTGTCATCCAGCCTGATGGCGCTTTGATACCCTAAGACAAGAGAAATACAGCAGCGAGCGTCGAGCTGTAATATGACTTGATCACACCAAAAGTACATACCACCGAGATCGATACTAGAGAAGGTAGTGTTCCCAAAGAAGCTCATACCAGAGCTTTGCCCTACTATGCTTGCGAAGAGTCGAGTCTCATCGACGATCTTACAATGAATGCAAGGAATCTTTTGACGAATTATAGGGTAGGATGCGCTGGACTACAATTTCGAAACACGGAAGAAGTAATTATATATAAGAACGAAATGGGATGAATGTAATGTGGTAGAAATCTTGGGATGAAGGGAACCAATCCACACAGCGCAAGACCATGTCTGACAATTTTGACAAGACCAAATTATGTAGAACACTTTGGGCTTCTGGTAAAAGTTTCGGTTCATCCACCCTGGACTCTGTCTCTCATCAACGATTGACACGGAACTACTCGAGGCTCATCGAGGTAGTAGGCCAAGACTCAGGCTCCGTCCGCGAGCATCATGAGAATGGCTCTCCTCATGAGCTTCTTCAGGGATATGGTAACATTGTCCAGTTCGTGCTGCGTCAACAAGTTTAGGAGGAGGAGGAGGAGGAGGAGGAGTGGAGTTCCAAGATTGGACAGACGGGATGTCGTTTCGATGAGAAAGCTCTTGAGGTACATAGTCTGATTTTTGCTCGTAGGGATTCAGTCTAGGGTGGATTGAGTAGCTGCAGTTCCAAGCAGAAGCTTGCTCAAAAAAAAAAAAAAAAAAAAAAAAAAAAAACAATATACATACACCAGTGCATGCACTGCCGTCCCCATATGAGAAACAGCCTGTTCTTATCAGAATTCTTGGCGGTGGCCAAATCCAAGTCTAGACATGATAAATGCGCTCCGCTACATCCCTGCGCAGAACAAGAAGGACGTTCTTTATGAGATTATGTCAAGAACATCTTTCTCCCGCACCTGCAGTACTATCTGTCGGCATTCGAGGACCAGTGGAATCACACGATGGCCAGACGGCATGTCTTTTCAGTGAGAAAGCTCTCAAAGGCCAGTCTGATTTGCTGGTACATAGGGATCACTCCGGTAAGTCCAGGGTGGATTGATTAACTCCAATTTCTCACTCAGAAATTCAAACGCAGTCTGATCTGATCTTCTCTAATCAGAATTCTCGGCCGTGGCCACATCCAAATCAACATATAACATTAAAGCCAGCTCCCCAACGCCACCCGCATTCTCTGCAACACAATCCCAAATTCAATGCCCTCTCTCATATAGACACTAGATGCGTCGTCCCCTCCGCCTCCCTCTCCCCCTCCCCCGCCCTTCGTTCCAAATGCCAAAAGCCAGATATCCCGAGTATCATCCCAATAACCACAACATTGATAGATATTACCTTCCTGGACTGAGCGGCCTGTTGAACCCCCCCTGCCGATTCATATACTGCCTATACTCCACCTTCTTCTCCCTATACACACTCCCCGCGTTATTCCCCCTAACCTTTTTCCCCTTTGTGGTACCGAAGCCTCCAAAGCCCATCAGTGCTTGCATGGCAGCTTGATCATCATCTTCGCCCTCGCCCCCGCCCTCAACTTCCCCATCAGAATCACCATCGTCATCGTCATGAGGTTTCTTATGCCTAGAGGAAGAAGAGGACTTGGGACCACGGCGCGGGGATGGCGTGCGGTGGCCTTTTTTACGGTCTTCGTCTGGACGGGGCCGGGTTGGGAGGCTGGTGGGAGGGGGGCTTCTGGAGGTAGGTGACGCGGAGCGACGGGGGAGACGGTCTCTGTCGCGGCCGCGGGGGTGAGGTCTTGAATTGCGGGTGCCGTGATCGCGGGCGTGTTTGTCGGAGGGAGACCGGGAGGAGCGTCGGTCGCGGTTGTGATCTCGGGAGTGGGAGCGGGAGCGGGAGCGGGAGCGGTATCGACGACGGTCGTGGTCTCTGTCTCTGTCTCTGTCTCTGCCTCTGTCTCTGCCTCTGTCTCTGCCTTGGTCTCGTCGGGGGAGACGGTCTGACTGGTCCCACATTTGGCGGGAGTCTGGCCGGCGGGTGCGGCGGTCACCCATTGTTTTGGTGTCTTGCGTAAAAGCAGTGATAGATTTTGGCGACAGCGGGTGACTTTCTGTCTGGGTTTCCGTTTATTAGGTCGGACAGGGAAGGTTGAGATGAGAGGCTTAGGTTGGCCGAAAGTGGTGATGGTGGTTTCAGCAACGCGTCGTGACTTGTGAGTCGTTGCACGAATCGGTGCAATTTTAAAGTGGAGACGGCAAGGCTGACGAAACGGATGCGGGGGTGTGCGAGACGAAGGACGAAGGAGGACGCGGCACGCCCCGAGCTTTTTTAAGGGCAATACGGATTTTACCCGTACCCATGAGATTTGCTCCTGCGTCATGGTTGAACCGGGCCATGTTTCATGTCGAGTGATAAATTTGGTCTGCATATGTAACCTCTTCTGTCCTCTCGGCATTTCGAATTCTGTCTTGGAAATTCTAATCGTATGGCCATTCTCATAGCGCCCATGAGACATCTCGACTGGAACCGATAGAATATTCACCCAAAATCATGGCCAAGTTCGCGCAACTGGTGGCTGCGGTGCTGGCTGCCACAGGTGCTACCGCCACGGGCGACGCTTCGGTGCTCACGAGCGAGATCGGACGTCTGAACAACCAGAGCCTGCTATGGGGTCCGTACAAGCCAAATCTATATTTCGGCGTGCGATCACGTACGCCCAAGAGCTTGTGGACGGGGTTGTTGTGGGGGAGGATCGAGACCTACAGTGATGTGAAAGATGGTAAGGCACGCCCTGTCCTGATGATGCGCATGTTGAGAGGAGCGAAGAAGGGCAGCTTGTCGCATGCCCACTTGAGATGTTTGATATTTGGCGAAAGAAACGATGTGCTCACCAAGGGAATGATATGATTTAGGCCTACGGTATACATGCGAGCAGGGACAAGATATCCACGGCTACGGATGGGACGAGTACGATGCACGAACAGGCGGCGTCCAAACGATCCACGACCAAGGCAACAGAATAGATATCACGACATCGTTTGTCAAAATCGCCGGCGGGGCACACGGCGGCAGCTGGGCTGCTCGCATCAAGGGACAACTACACGAGGACGCACCCGAGGACAGCAAGACGGTCGTATATTACTATGTCGCGCAGGAAGACGCCGGTGATCTCGAGCCTTCCGCCGAGGGTGGCAGCGAGCTCGGCTTCAAGGGCGACGTCACGTTTACTGGCCGATCGGACTCACTGGGAGACTACAAGCTGGTCATTACCGAGGGCAAGGGCAAGCATCCCACAAGCGAGCACGCGATTACGGAGAAACGGCCCGGTGATGTGACACTGGTGAATAGCGCAGACTTCGGCGACGACGTGCTCTGGCAGGCTCCCCCGCTGCTCTTCAAGCAACTGCAAAACGCCGCGGTGGCTCTGCAGGAGGAGTACGGGCTGGAAAATCCACCGCCTGCGTGGCAGGTATATCGCATGCCGCACACGCCGGGCAAGGGAAACTCACATCTTGTACAGAAGACCTACGAAGGATCCTTTGAGTTTGACGTAATATTTTCTTCGGTATCGGCCGGTGTGGAGCTGGGCAGTGAGGACGTGACCAAGGCGCTCGAATCAGCGAGCCAGTCGTTTTCGGATCGCTTCTCCGCCATCTTTGACCTGCAGACGCCGTTCAAGGCCGACAAGTACCAAAAGTTTGCCAAGAGCATGTTCTCGAATCTGCTAGGCGGAGTGGGATATTTCCACGGAGAGCAGGTAATTGACCGATCGTACGCGTCGGAATACGACGAGGAAAACGAGGGCTTCTGGGACGAGGCGGCGGCGGCCAGAGCGCGTCAGCAGCAACGTCTCGAGGGCCCATACGAGCTCTTCACCAGCGTGCCATCGCGGCCGTTCTTCCCGCGCGGGTTCCTCTGGGATGAGGGCTTCCACCTGATGCTGATATCTGACTGGGACACGGACCTCACGCTGGAGATTGTCAAGAGCTGGTACGGGACTATGGACGAGGACGGCTGGATCCCGCGCGAACAGATGCTGGGTGTCGAAGCTCGCACCAAGGTACCCGAGGAGTTCCAGGTGCAGTACCCGCACTACGCGAACCCGCCCACGATGTTTCTGGTCATGGAGGACTTTATGGAGCGACTACGCACGAACAACGGCAGCAGCAACAACAACAGAAAACAGAAAGAGACGCTGGCACCAGAAGACCAAAGCCCGCTGCGACTGCACACGGCGCACCTGGACCACTACACGCTAGGCGAAGACTTTCTGCGTCAGATGTACCCTCTCCTACGCCGTCAGTACGACTGGTTCCGAATGACGCAGCGCGGCGAAATCAAAGGCTACGGCCGGGAAGCCTATTCTAGCAAAGAAGCCTACCGATGGCGAGGACGCAGCGAGACACACGTTCTCACAAGCGGCCTCGACGACTACCCCCGATCCCAGCCACCACACCCAGGCGAGCTACACGTGGACCTCATGTCCTGGATCGGCCTCATGGCCAAGTCTCTCGCCAACATTGCCGACGCGCTCGACCTCACAGACGACGCCGCAGAGCTGAGACACACCCTCAACGCAATCGAGCACAACCTCAACGACCTGCACTGGTCCGAACAAGACGGCTGCTACTGCGACGCCACGGTCGATGCCTTTGAAGAACATCAGCTCATCTGCCACAAGGGCTACGTATCGCTGTTCCCCTTCCTCGTGGGCCTCCTCCCGCCCGAGGACGCGCGTCTCGGCAAGACGCTCGACTTGCTAGCTGATGAGGAGCACCTCTGGAGCGCGCACGGGATCCGCAGTCTCAGCAAGCAAGATCCCCTGTATGGCACGGGGGAGAATTACTGGCGTAGTCCGATCTGGATGCCCATGAATTATATGGCGCTGAAGCAGTTGCTTGTGCTGGGGAAGCAGCCGGGGCCGTATCGCGAGAGGGCGCGGGAGCTGTATACGCGGCTGCGGGGGAATCTTGTTGAGACGGTGTATCAGAGTTGGGAGGATACGGGGTTTGCGTGGGAGCAGTATAATCCGGAGACGGGGGCTGGGCAGCGGACGCAGCATTTTACGGGGTGGACGAGCTTGGTGGTTAAGGTGATGGCTATGGAGGACTTGGAGGATTCGGAGAGGGGAGCTCGGGATGAGTTGTAGTGTTTGGGAGGGAGGGAGAGGGATGGATTGCTGATGCGTTTGGGTGATGAGAGGATGGCTTGTTTGAAGTTGTGGCAGAAGTTGTCGTGTGTGATTGGAAGTTGATGCTACTCCGTACAGAATTCCAATACAGAGTGCATATGTAACATATGTACATAGAGTTGTCCGTGGCTGGAGAATCAAGTGGGGCGAATGGACCCTTGAAATGATGCCGACCCGCAGCCGCACACAACGCCTCTTCCCGGGCGCAGCAGCAGCCACAGGTCACGTCGTGTTCGGAGCGTCGTTCGGAGCGTCGTTCGCCGTTCCTCTTCCAACGCCCGGTGAGTCGGTGGTCACTGGTGGTGACTCTTGACTTCTTCTCCGAGTCTTGACTCTTCAGTCTTCACTCTTTGCACATGCATGCATTGTCGCACACGCATCTCGCATCTCGCATCTTGCATCTCGCATTGACGCAGACTCTCAACATGGACGGCTCACATCTCATATCTCATATTGCTCACCCCGCGCAACTTCGGCGTCGCCGCTGCAGCCCGTCAAGATGAGCAGGTCAATATCAGTTGCTTGCCTGTGACCTGTCCGCTTTGACTCATCGCCGCCAGCCTCACCCATCTTTGCTCTTTGTCCCGTCTGTCCCATTGATCTGGACTGCCACGCGGCGACAGGGGGTGTAAGGCTTTTGGATGTCCTTCTCTTCGGTATCGTATTTTGTATCTTGTTCGGTATTTCTCCTCCTCTTTTCCATTTGCCACCCGTCTTTGGTTGGTCGCCCACACATGGTCATCTTCGTTTACTCGTACATAATACATAACCTCGCCCCCCTGGTCCATTCCCGCTGAGCATCCCCCCCCCCCCCCTTTTCAGTTGTTCGACATCGGGCCGTTGTCCCATCTTGGACTTGATGTAACGTGCGTCCTATTTTTATTGTCGTCTGGTGTCTGTGTGCGTCTGTCATAGACTCATAGACGTAGGTAGTGAATCATAGTGAGGCGTTGAGAGAAGTCTGCGCCACTTGAAACGTTTCTTTGGCTGTTCCATACTCCATTGACGACACAGAGGCTTCGTTTACACGTTGCGCTCGCCTCTTACCAATTCGTTTTTGCTTACGGAGTCTGTATGACTGGTACGTACACGTACGTACATAGGTACTTTGGGTTGGCTCTGTATGGGGCGGAATGCGGATAACTTCGGAGGCAAAGCCGTGATGTGATGACTTGCGCCGCGCAACGCCCGCAAGAAGTCGCAAGAATTGCATGTGAATGCCGTCATGCCGTCATTGAGGAAGGAATTGGAAATAGAAAATGTATACACGTAGTCCGTAGGGAAAATGGAACAACGAACGAACCAAGAAAAGGAAAGCATAGATGCAACCGAAGAATTAACTGGGAAAAAAAAAAGCAACGCAAAAAAGGAAGAAAAAAAAGAGAGAAAAAAAAAAGACAACGGCAATGCAATAATAGCACACGCATAGCGGTCTACTGTGGATTCGACGCGTCTTCTTTCACATTGCTCTATTTTCAGTATCACTCTACTCGCCTTAGGCATTCTCCATGCATGTGAGGTTACTTTAAAAAAACAAAAACCCTTACTGCAGCCTTGCCACTACACTGTTACTGCTCAATGCTGTAGAAGCCACAAACAAAGAAGAAAAAGAAACAAACAGGGCTTCCATGGTCCCTGCATCGCCATCGCGGATGCACGACATTCCACCGAACCCAAAATTGCCGGCTTTGTTCTTCTAGAAACCCCAATCGATCCTAGGTGCATCGAAGCAACTGAGACCCCCCCCCCAATCCCATGTTATGTAGTCACTCACGCGAGAGGAAGAATTTACATCATGTAGGTATGTACATAGGTACCAGAGACTGGAGTAGTTACTCCGTACGGAGTAGAAAACGAAGATTTGGTATGTATGTACTCCGTAAAACACCACCAACATCAAACATCGCCGCATACATATTACATCAAGGATCCCAAGGCAACACCCGTTCCGACAAGGCTAATTGGCCCGGCTGCGCTCTGTGCCGAGAACTAAAGAAAAACGGACAGAAATAGGTACAACTATGTATGTACGGAGTATGTATGCATGCACACAAATGTAGGCTGTGCTACCACAATCTGCGTTAGGCAGACAAATCCGTCCACCGAGAAATGATCTAAGCAAGGCAAGGCAAGGCAAGGCAAGGCAAGGCAAGGCAAGGCAAGGCACCACGTTGCAAGAGGGGAAAAAAAAAAAAAAAAAAAAAAAAAAAAAAAAAAAAAAGAAAAAGAAAGGGGGGGTGCCGCGTGCGTTCTTCCAAACCTAACTTGAAAAGGCGTGCGACTCGCGAGGCGTTGGTCCACTTGTCACGTGCCGTCTCCGTCCGCCCGCCCGCAAGGGGTTAGTCTATTATTATGGGGAGGGAGGGGGTGCCGTTGTAAACTTGCGTTGTGCTGCCAAAAGGGGGGGCGCCGCTTGGTTGGGTTAATTAGTGGCCACTGCCCACTGCCCACTGGCGGTGGTGGTACATAGTTGTACAAGATACAAGGGTAGGTAGCGGTGGGGGCCGCCCATCGTTCCTGGTCTTCTCTCTTCTCGGCAACGCAAAGGCAAAGGCAAGGGGACCAGGGGATCGGAAAGGGCATGGTGGCCCGGGAAGGAGAAGAAGACGAAGACGAAGAAGCAGAAGAAGAGGAGGAGGAGGAGGAGACTCATCACACCAGGAAACCGTTCTTCTTCAGCCCTACGTGTCTACGGTGTGACTGACTGCCGGGGTGACTAATTTCTTTGCGCCTTACGTGGGGTTTTTTTTTTGCCGGCCCCGTGTAGAGCCGGTCGGTGGAGGATGATTATGGATGAGTAAGTACCTACCCAAGTGATGATGATGATGATGATGATGATGATGATGATGATGACGAGAACGAAGATGATGACTGTGAGTCTTGCATTACTGCGCGGGCGATGCAGCGCGATGCGAAGCAAAGAGCAAGGCAACAAGGCAAGACTAGGCAAACGGTCAAGGCAAGACAAGGCAAGGCGAGGCAAGGCGAGGCGCTTCGCAGCCCCTTGGCCGGTGAGGCTTTCTTTCCCGAGTCCTTCCTTGCGCTTCACGATTGGGGGCGGCCCGTATCTGCAACGGATGCGGCGTCGGATCTGGCCTCGTCGTGTTCTTTTTTTTTACTTCTCTCCCTTTCTCTTTGTGTGTCACGGGCGTGAAGAAGCTTCGCAAATGATGATGTGAGATGTTGTCGAGAATGTGGATGGCATAGGAATAGGAATAGGATAGGATAGGATGGAATACAGATAGGGCTGTTGAAATGTGTATATAATGGGTGTTGGCGTACGGTCTTGATTTCGATATTGTTTTCCTTCTTTTCTTCTTTGTTCTATAGAAACAGCTTGAAACAAGATCAAACAAGATATCTTCTTGCCTCATCTACTACTTACTTTACAGACACCACTACCAAAGATCTACAAGAACCCCCCCCCCCCCCCCCCCCACTACAAGAACAATGGCTGTCTCTGTCAACACTGAGCTCGTCAATGCTTCTCGCTCTGGCTACAATATCGTCAAGGGCGCTCCTGGCACCCAGCCGCCACCCAGCAACCCTCCTACTACTCGCTAAGGAACCCCCTCTCATCCCCACGCACTCAAGACCAACAACATCCACGACGTGGAGACCCTGCGGATGCTTTCCTCTTTGATGGGAGCATGGCTCTCGATGGGTACTGTGGACTACATACGGGGGCACTGAAATGACTCTACGCGAATTACGAAGCATTTTCCTTTGAGTGTATTTGTTGAGCTGGAACTACATACTAGACGGGGGAGCTGTACCAACACGACGGTGCTCACGCATTCCTTTTATCAAGCATGCATGCCTCTGGCGGATAGAATGGCGTTTCTTCGTTTTGCATCTTTTGGTTCGCGGTTACATGACGAGATGAAGAGGAGGAGGAGGACGACACGACCGAATGACGAGAACCAGAAAATCGAAAAAAGCACGAAAAAAAAAGGGGGAGGAAAGCGAAGAGGGAATCTGTAGGACTTTGGAATGGTTGTACTGTATCAGAATAGAATAGACTGGACGTTGGTTTGTCGAAGTGGAGTGATATTGGGTATATAGAGTTGGAGTTGCATTTACACCTGTCCATAGAAATAAAAGACTTGACCTTGCGCCATCATTTTCCCACGCAGAACCTACCCCATTTGGTTAGTATCTGATTGCATAGTGCTAACAAGATTGCGCAATGGCTATGTGATTACACATTGTGACCAGAAGAAGAGATGGTGAGTGAAAAGCAACAAGGGAAAAGGAAACGTACTTCTCAAACACGACCCCTAGCACATCCTCTACGTCTCCCCCCTCTCCTCGCCCCGTAATTCGTGCCAGACAGTTCGCCGCATACCGCAGATGCTCGGCCGCCACCACAATGTCGGCATCATCACCGGTCACATCTCCATCTGGGCCGGCCCCAAGCTGCGACTCGGCCATGAAATCCTCCAGATAAACGCGACATTTGGCCAGTAGCTGGCGTTGTCGTTCCGTCACGCCCAGAAGATCCTGCATGGAAGGCGGCATATCCGTCATTTCAGCAAATGCCGTAGCCAGCGCCTCCACCACGGTCTGCAGGCCGTTGTCTTTCAAGACCAGGGCGGTTGTCGGGTCCACATCGTCCTTGCACGACATGGTAATGAGACTGCTCGCAAGTTTGGGATGTACATTGTGCACAAAGCGTCGGAACTGGTTGAGAAGCGCAGAGAACGTATCCGGGTCCACCGCATCGCGCTTGTTGACCACCAGGATGGCGCGTTGAGCCCCAGCAGCGAGATCAAGCGTCTCCTGGTCAAAATGAATGCAGTACGCCCCATCACCCCCAGCGTCATGACTACTGCTCCCCTCCACCGAGGCCAACACCACGACAAGATCCGACTCCAGGGCCCTCTTCCTCGCTCTCCGGATCCCTTCCTCCTCCACAGCACCAACGTTTTGGCCGCTGGCCCGGAACCCGGCCGTATCGGCAAAGGAGCACAAGTAGCCCCGGATGTCGAGACTCGCCTCGACAATATCTCTCGTCGTGCCCGCCTCCCCTGACACAATGGACGCTTCCCGCCCAACAATCATGTTCATCAGAGAGCTCTTGCCCACATTCGGCGGCCCAACCAGCGCAATGCGGATTCCGTTCCGCAGTAACTCGCTCCTCTGTCCGCCCATCTCATGGAGATGCATTCTGTCCAAAATCAGGCTGACCTGTCTCACCACATTCTCCAACAGCTCTGACTGCGACTCGTCAAAGTGCTGGTCTTCCGAAAAGTCAATCAGGGCCTCGAGCTCGCCTCGTGCTTGTAGAAGCTTCTCCCTCCAGTCGTCGTATGTTCGTCCCAAAGCGCCCGAGTTCCCCCGCACCGCGGCCCGGCGCTGCTGCTCCGTCTCGGCGTCGAGCGCATCGCTGAGGGATTCGATCTGCGCTAGATCCAGACGGTCGTTCATGAAGGCGCGCTTGGTGAACTCGCCTGGCTCGGCATAGCGCGTCGGTGATATGGTTGGACATTGTGCTATGGCGGAGAGAACGGCCTTGACGGTGGCTGGCCCGCCGTGCACGTGCAGCTCGAGGACGTCCTCGCCTGTGACTGTTCTAGGGTTGGGGAAGTAGAGAATGAGGGACTCGGAGTCGAGTATGTCGGGTGCGGGACTGCATGGTGGAGATTTTGGATGGAAAAGCGTGCGCACGGTGGCGTGTCTCGGTTCGGGGGGCTGTGTGTCTGGACAGAGAGCGTGGTAGATCTATGTTGACCGTCAGCTTAGCAGGCTTTGTGGTCGTTCTTTTCGTGAACAAAGCTATATGTATGTAATGTATGTATACCTGAAGACACGAGGGGCCAGAGATTCGAATCACCGCGATGCCCGCGCGGCCTTGGCCCGTGGACAGAGCATAGATGGTATCTCCGATGGCGGGGAAGCTTGATGATGGCACACGACGGTCACGACCATGTGCGCATGGGATGGCGAGACTAAAGGATCGGGCGTAATGAAGGCGCAGCGCTCTACACGACTGCTCGCGCCAGGCTTTCTCGCACCATGATGCAGACACGTGGCGCAAAGGAGATAGCCGGAACTGTATGCCTCTGTTGAGAAGGCTGCGTGAGAGCATCGGCGTCGCAGGTAAGGGTGGTTGTGCAATCGACGAGATGAGGTTGGCTTTTCGAGCGTCTGAGCTACCCGTGGCTAGAGCAGTGGCTGGTGTGTGGCGGAAACGGCAGGCGGTGAGGCGGCGTATCCATGGCCTCCACTCCCACCCATGACAGCTTGCGCGATCCCGACGACGAAGCTTGGGGTTGCCTGGCTGCATCTACATAACGCCCTTCGTCATTCCGAGCTCGCTCCCGCTTTCTGCCTAGTCGGCCTCTCACATCTCGAAGTCTCGAAGCTCGACATTCCTCGTTCTCTGTCTATCATTACAGCAAGCAGTCGAGTTCCTCACAGCCCACCATGTTCAGAAACAACTACGACAACGATTCCGTCACATTGTACGCGCCAGCCCGCTCTGTCCCAGTTCCATCCAATGTCCCACGAAGCGTCAAACTTCAGGATTCAATCCCACGAATCTACAACCATCTCGTGGCAAACCAGGCATTGCATGCTAATACTGTAAAATTAGCTCGCCGCAAGGCAGAATCTTTCAAATCGAATACGCCGCCGAAGCAGTCAAGCAAGGATCCGTGGTCGTCGGCATCGTCAGCAAAACGCACGCCGTCCTCTGTGCCGTCAAGGCAAGTTTCGTCCCCGACACTCTTTATCCCGTTTTTTTTTTCATCATTTTTTCATCTCTCTTCCTTCT
>SRPP01000171.1:0-45562 GCA_018360055.1 Claviceps monticola
AACTGGCTTGTATTTAGAAGAACCCGGGATTAGCCCTGCACGCCCTATTATGCCCAAAACCGGGACGCAGGGGCGTAAAATACTCAACAACAACAACAACAACTTCGCTTTACGTCCCTTCTTTTCAAGATTCGTCGTAAATTAGTTCAGCTTTACTAAATATCCTGGACATCGTGGCTTCTGTCGTCCCGACTCCCAACACATTTAAATTGTAGCTCTGTTCACTCCGTCTCCATCAGCCTTGCTTTGCAGCATGTGCCGTAGCCCTGCCCCGTACAACAGTCTTTACAAATCATTCCCATTCTGTGTGTTACGCCAAAGTCGCTAACTCATAAGATACAAAGTCTTACAAAACACCATTCAGCTGAAGGGGGCTTTCGTCCCCGCCTACGGCATCCGCCTGTCGTTAATTCATTGCATCTCTGTGATATTCCACCTCGGTGATACTTCCTGAGCTCCGCCGGGCCGTGGCCTTTCTGACAATTGACTACGTATTAGTTTCGCCTTTTCTGCATGCATTGAAGGAGGACTCCTAAGCTCCCCGCTCTCGGCATCCTTTGCGGCAGAGGAGCTTGATGCTACAGCCGCCATTTGCCATGCTGGAATGGACGCTTTGGTGGCAGGACCTCCACCCGAGATTGTAGAGGGCCTGTTCGCAGTGCTCTGTGCGGTGTTCTTGGATGGTTCTGCAGATGTCGACGGCGTGTTGGGGCCATCAGTAGGAGATTCCACCGTGGGCGCAGTTGGCGTTGTCGATCGGTTGCTGGGGATGTTAGATCCAGGTTGACGTGAGTAGGTACTGGTCGTGCCGGATGAGGAGCCTGCCGCCATTCTCTGCGAATAAAGCGTCTTTAGGCTAGTAAGTTCCGTATTAATTTCGGACAATCTGCTGTCCGTGAGACTCTTTTGGTTGTCCATGGCTTTGGGAATTGCAAGCTGCAGTCCCTGGACTTCATCACGAATGCGCTGGACGTCGTCCTCTCTGCGGCGATTAGCCGTCTTAAGGTCAGCCATGACACTGTTCAGCTCCTCGATAGCCGTGTCCAGCTTCTCAGTTCTCTGCTGCTCAGCCTCTTTAAGAACTTCGGTGTCCTTAACTAGCTGTTCCACCAGAGCAAAAGCCTTGTCAAATTGTTCCTCTATCGACTTCTTGTCCTGTTCGAGTCTTTCGGGGGTCGGAGGTGCGATAAGAGGGTATACGTAGCGCTTTATGCATATTAGCAAAACAAACGGCGTCATCAGGTCAGGATTTGTGTAGTAAGCGGTCCCGGAAAGTACCTTGCTCAAAGAGTACAGCCCATAGCCGACTCCGCTGACGATGGTAGCCATGATGAACCAGTCTCGCCAGTCTCTGCGCGGAACTGGCGGTTGGGGTTGCCATGCTTGCTGTGCATATGATGGATAGTAATGCTGAGGAGGCCCTGAAGGAGGAGGAGGACTGTATTGCGCGGTTGGGGGGGCGGGACCGCCGATACGTGCGAGGGATACGCTGATCTCTTCTTCCGTCAGGTTTTTGGATCGGAGGAAAGATATTTTGTTTTCGACCGTGGACGAGGCAACGCTGGGATCTTGCAAGACTGTGCGCTATGTTAGTGGGCGAGAGTGGACGACATCATAGAGAAGCACCATTCGAGCGCATTTGGAAATTCGGCATCAACTGACACTGTGCCTGCAATGTACGTTAGCTAACTTCCTGTTCCTGGATCTTGTGACCAAGGCCGTGGATCAAACGGAACCAGAATACTTACGGCAGAGGTCACCAGATCCTCGCGAATTGCCATTGCAGAAGCAGCCGGATTTCTCACGACAGCATCACCACGCGAAAGTGAGTGTTCAGAGTCGCAATGCTGGGTGTGATTGTCTCGCGGGAGTGGGAGATCCTGCAACCTGACGTCTGGAAGACTTGCTGCGTTCGGCACGAATGGAGGGGAGATGGCGTTGACGCTTGTGGTTGCTTGGAGCCGAGGCAGCTCAATTGCTTGCCGCACTGGCGATGCGAGAGACCCACTTCCTTTGTGGCGTCACGAATCATGACCCATTGAGTTGGGTCGACGAAGTCGCTGGCTCACGTGCAAGCGGGTAATTGCCATGAAGCCCCATATATATGCGTACGGCCAGATCAGTGACCAATCATGCGTCTGTATGCGCCAGTTTGTTTACTTTCCACGGGGCAACCTAACTTCGGCCACTTGCTGACGACCCGCATGGATACTATCATCAAGATTTGAAGTAAAACATAATCCCAGCTGCTTTCCCAGCTCCGAACGAGAAGACACAACCGGAGTCGCCTGTAAACATCGTGCTATTGAATGCACAAATAGCTCCAGACGCTTCAACCTGCTGGCTCGACATCAGCGCCCGACTTTACACCATGTCCCACGATACGGGCACGTGGAGTGTTCGCAGACCGCGAGAGGTAAGTCCAGCTCTCTGGTAGCCAAGGGCGCGAATCGCCACCGCACTGTCTGTCGCATCGCTACTTAGAACTGACCCAGTCATCGCGCAGACACTTGGAGGCATCGTTCCAAATACGGGAATCCCACCGCCTGGCTCGACGATGAAGCGCACGAATTCCAACGTTAATGGCCATGCTCGCTCGGTATCGGGTTCTAGGCAATCCCTCGCCATGCCAAGACCAAGCCAACCTTTGTTCCAGCAGACCTCTTCCGGGGCAAATCTTGCAGACCTGGGCCTCTCTTCTGTAAGAAGAGCATCACTTCACCCCAAGGCGGCTTCGAATAACGTGCTGCAAACGCCCGCCATGAGCAGAGTTTCCACAGATGCAGACAGGCGCAGCAGCTTCAGGCCGAGACAGTCGATCGTAGGCGGTACGAGTTATCGCCAGAGTTTCTTCCAGACAACTCTTCAACCAGCTGGTGTACCCAAGGATCCTCGTCCGCTGAAGGATCGATCGTTCCAGCAAAGAATGGGGCAAGAGCTGATGGAATACATGACTCTGAACGATTTTGAGATGCAAATGGGCCATGTGCTGTCACCAAACGTCATGAAGTCGCCAACCCAAAAAGATTTCAACTACATGTTTCAGTGGCTATATCACCGTATCGACCCGAGCCACAAATTCCTCAAAAACATCGATCAAGAGGTACCGCCCATCTTGAAGCAGCTTAGGTATCCATTCGAGAGGAGCATCACCAAGAGTCAGCTAGCCGCTGTGGGAGGCCAGAATTGGAGTACGTTTCTGGGTCTTCTGCATTGGATGATGCAGTTGGCGCAAATGCTGGATGGCTATGTTGGCAACGCGTATGTCGATGCTTGTCTCGAGGCCGGAGTGGACGTTAGCTGCGACCATATCATGTTCAAATTTCTCAGCTCGGCGTACAGAGACTGGCTGGCTCTGGATGACCGAATCAGTGATCAGGACGCTGATCGAATGATTGCATCGCACGTAGAAGTCATGGCTCAAGACTTTGAGCAGTCCAACGCCAAATACGTTTCCGAACTGGAAATGCTTGAGGCGGAGAATGCAAGGCTTCTAGAGGAAATTGAGGATTTAGAAAAGTCTACGCCCAAACTAGCCGAATTGGAAAACATTTGCAGTGCTTACGAAGGGGATAAGGTCAAATTTGAAGAATACAACACTCTAGCTCTACAAAGGTCCGAAAAATATGAGGGCCGAGTCACGCGACTGCAAGAAGAGTTGGACAAGTTGACAGAAGAACTAAAAGAAGCTGAAGAAGAGAGGCGTGGACTCCAAAAGGCCGTCGACGCACAAGGTATAAGCATGCAGGATATTGACCGCATGAACTCCGAGCGAGATCGGCTTCAAAGGGGCACCGAGTCAGCTAGTCAAAGGCTCGACGAGATCAAGAAGAGGGTCGTGGAGAAGGAGTCAGAGGCCAGCTGCAAACTGGACGAGCTCGAGCGCCTGGTAGAGAAGTACAATACGCTTGCCTACCAGATTGCCGTGATCCCACCCACTGCGGCCAACGCGCGAGGACAAAACTACGAACTCCAGCTCACGATAAACGAGGACTCCGAATTCACATCGACAAATCTGAACACGTCCAGAAACATGTCTCCATCTGCTGGGCGGCTGCTCGTGGACGCCACAACGGGCTATCAACCAGGCCATATCCTGAACCTGGATCTGCGCGGCCAGGTTCGGAGTAACTTCCTCATGCTCCGCAAAGAAATATCCGAACGCCGTAATGCCGCCATGGAAGTCATGATGAAGGACCACGATCTGCTGGATGGAATTAAGGAGGCCATTGAAGATAAGCGCAACGAAGTCGAGGCCCTGGAGCATCGCGTTCGCGCAGCCGAAGAAGAATACGAGAAGACAAAAGAAGTGACGACGGCTCAGAAAATGGCGTCGGACGCTCAGATTGAGAAGATGGAGAAGAAGCTGTCCAGGATGCGAGCTGCTTTAACTGAATCTGTTCAACTCCTTGAGCAACGCGACATTAACACCAAGATAGAGTAAGTTCTTTCAACCTCTCCCTCCCCAAAGAAGGCACAGAAAAACTAGGACTGCCTAGTCCAAGCCTGTTTCAAAACTAACCACTCCTGGTCGTTTTAGGTACGAGCAACTTGTTCTACGAGCAAATTCCCTACGCGAAGAGTTGCACACCGAGATATCCCGCATGCTCAACGACATTATCAAGTTCAAGATTCACGTGCAGAAAAATCTGGAGGATTATGCGGTATTTGTGACGGATGAGCTTGAGAAGGAGCTTGGTGTGGAGGGGGAGAGGGATGATACTCGAATGATGGACTTGTCATGAAGAGGATGCTGCATTGCAAACACCGATTGAGCATTGATTGTGTGTTTGGCTTGGCTGTGAGGCCCGACGCACTTGTCTGTGGCTTGTTCTTCTTCCAAATTTTCTTCCTGTCCATTTTTTTCTATGTCTTTTTGGAAAGCGTTGAAGTTTTGTTGTCAGTTTTTAGAGCGTGGCAGAGTCAGATACCACTATATTTGGACACGAATTATGATACCGAATGCTGCGATAGCTTATCCTCACTATCTATCGATCTCGTCAACGTGCCGCCTGACACAATTGAGGGAAGAAATTGTTGGAATATGTCGGGCGCATTCTTGAAGATGGCCTTTTTAGCTCATCTCGAGACCGGCCTCTGTGCGGCACAACTTCCGATTTCTTGGGTTGTAAAATCGGGATGCTGTCGATGGCCGTGCATGATACCTAGAGCAGACAAACCCACCTGGTCTGACGGCACTTAATGAAACGAATGGTGGCACTTTAAGCTACCACGCTGAGAGTAGAAGTGAGGGCGAAACGATTCACAGAGAACAGCTGTACGATGTCGCCATGACAAATGGTCTTGACTCTTGAGGTTGGTTTGATGCCACAAAGCCACATCACATGACTAAACACAGACAAGCTTTCCCGCTAAGCTCTCCATGTGGGCCCAGTGCCGCTAAGGCTCAAGCATCAAGATCCGTGGGGCCAATTTTTTTTAATTCCCTTCGCTCCCCCTCGCTGAATCCAACTTCATCTTTATTCACCACCTTCCGCAAACCTCCCATTACCGCCCTTTCACCCCACACTCTTCACTCCTCACGGCCGTGAACCTTCCTCAGGCGAGCCCTTTCGAAGACAATGGCGGAAGACTCCAACGCTGGTAAGTCAACCACTTTGATGCATAAATTCATGCATTCGGGCAAAGATCTTTTCTCTCGTTGCGCATCGAAAAACTTGACGAAACTGACCGGTTTTTTTTTTCTTTAGCTTGGCCTTTGGCCGACGCCGCTCTTACTCAGGAGATTCTTGATCTCCTGCAGTCGGCTACTCACCTTCGCCAGGCGAAGAAGGGTGCTAACGAAGGTACGTGCGACAGGACAGGATGCGATGGCGCGTTTTTGACAATTCCTCCGTGGCTCATGGAAGAAACGATGAGCACGCTCGAAATGCACCGATTCTCTCTGATGTCGTACTAACATCATTTTTTATTTAGTTACCAAGGCTCTGAACCGTGGTACTTGCGAAATCGCCATTCTCGCCGCCGACACGGAGCCCCTCGCTATTCTTCTGCACATTCCCCTCTTGTGCGAGGACAAGGGCACTCCTTATGTGTACGTGCCCAGCAAGACCCTCCTGGGCCGTGCCTGTGGTGTCAGCCGCGCCGTGATTGCTGCGAGCATCAACTCCAACGAGGCTAGTGAGTTGGCGGGCCAGATCAAGGCTTTGCGCGACAAGGTTGAGCGTCTTGCCATCTAGGTATGCTTGGGTCGTGTGGTAGAGGAGAAGGCCATTTTTTTTTCTGGATTGAAACTCTTGGTGCGTGACAAGATCGGACGGGGTACTTGACTGCTTTCAATGTGTGGTCGGCCGCTGGTGTAGGCCTGTTGATTGCGGGTGGAATATGGAGGCCTTGGTCGCGGGTGCTGTTGTTCACGTCAGGAGGTAGTTCTCCCTCTGTGTGTGGAAATACAGGGAACAAGCCAGTAAAATAATTCAAAGAATTCCTAGTATTCTCGCGTCCAGTCTTGACCTAGGCACCCTGATTTGCGGCCGAAAGAGCCTTGTCCCGTGAATCGTGATGTAGAGCACGACGAACATCATCAAGCCATCGCAAGGGTTCATCGATGAGCTTCGATGGCTGGTAAGATGTGCCAATGCTGCTGATGTTCCTTGGAAGGACTAGACTATATACAGTGTTTTGTGCAGGGAATTTGAATTTTGAGCACAAGCAACGTCTTTATATCTTTCTCAACTTGGGCAGTTCCATGCCTTGAAGTACCGGATCTCAATGCCACAGAAATCAGACACCAACTCCTGCATCATTGATTCGTTCTATGTAGTAGTTATATATTACCTACTACATACATACATCATGTACGTATGTACTCGCATTCCTAAATTTTTGAGCTAGAAATGCCGATATGTAACTAACACCAACCCATCACCCATCACCCATCACCCATCACCCACGCACCCATCACCCACGCACCCTCACAGGATGACACTCCGTGTTATACACAAACTCATTCTTCCTCCCCTGCCCCTGGACATGCACCGGCCCATCCGCCGCAAAGATCAAATACAAATACTTGAGCGTCTCCGCCATCCAGAAGCTCTGCATCTCATCGACAAAGCCCCCGCCATCTGCCTTGGTCACATCCTTGAGCTCTGCGAACCCATCCCCATGGCGCGCCAGCCTGCGCACATTTTCAAAGGCCCGCCACGCGTAGTTCTGGTACTTCTTGTCGCCCGTCAGACGGTACGCGTAGTAGAGGGATTCCACCGTCTCCGGACGCAGGATGTAGTACCCCGACGTGGTGTAGAAGCCGGCTTTTTGGTAGAAGGCGGCCTGGTCCGCGGGCGGGGGCTTGTTGTTGGCGTCGTTGGCGGGGAGAGCCGCGTCGACCCAGCGGAAGCCTTCGGGGCCGATGCCGGCGGCTTCTTGGAGGTACGTCTCGTGGTAGGATTCTGTGAGCTGGATGCCGAGTTGTTTGTACTTGTCGTTGTTGAGGACTATGCCGCCGAGGATGAAGTTTCCGCCCGCAAAGGAGGCCACTATCATGGGGGCTCTGGTTAGCACATCTGGCGTTCCCGCGAGTACATATATGTATATGTATGTACATAGCGTTTTCACGATACTACGCAGATCGCACGCTAAATAGACACGGCTTTGATCGAACGAGGCAGGAGGTTAAGTGAAAATGGTGAGAGAGAGGCTTACAGTGTCCGGAATTAGGGTGCGTTTTGTTGCCGTTATACCCCGATAGAAACGTCAAGTCCTTGCGCGACGTCGGATGCGACAACAGGTGATCAATCGTTGAGTCTACCGCCGTCACCCATCGATCTTTATACTCGCCATAGGCTTCCGGGTCGTAGACGTACATCTTGATCAGGTACTCGTAGAAGCTGTCGTCTCCGCCGCCCCATCCGCCCGAGCTGTCGAGGAAATTTCCGTTCTTGGTGCTCACAAACGTGCCGACCAGGCCGGGCCACGCCTCGGGGCTCCCTGTGGGGTGCAGCAGATAACTCTGGGCTTTCTCAATGAGCTTCGCATATGTCTTGTTACCGGTGAGGTCGCTGAGACGGGTCCATTCCAGAACAAGGGTGCCAACCTCGGCAATATTGTTCTGGGCAGAGTTGCTGTGTTTTCGGGTCGGGTTTAGGAAGACGGTGCCGTCGGGAATGCCGCTGGGGGTGTCAAAGGCGATGCTGAGGCTGTCGGCGAGGGATTGGGCCTGCTTGAGAAGGATGTCGACCTGTTGAGTGGTGGCACCTAGCTTCTTGTACGGGCCTGTGAGTAAGTCGTATCCTAGAATCTGTGTTAGTATTTGCGTGCTGTTCTGTTCTGCCTATGCTCTCTGTTTCTGTCCTTTTGTCTTCTTAGGCTCCCGGTTTCCTGCTCCTCTTCCCTTTCTTCTCTTTGCCCCTTACCGTCCTCCCCACATCTCTTCCTTTTTTCGTTGGCGTATTGATCGGCCGGGACGTGTACAAAAACTCACCGGAAAGCAAGCCGCCCAGATACCGAATATTTGTCTCAAATAGCGACACCCCATAGTTGGACGCGGCCGTCGTGGTAAAGTCAATCTTGGCAATGTGATCCAGCATCGGCTGTACAATGTCCAGGCTGTTCATGACGATGGCTGTGGAGAGCGCATCGACGACGGTGACACCCCATGCAGCGCTGGTGGAACGTAGCAGGTCAGTGGCAGTTTCAAGCAGTAAAGGCGCATTTCGCAGAGAAACAGGTACGCAATGATGATAGTGGTAGTGATAAAGATGATAGCCGGTGGTACATAATAACGGAACTGATAGTGATATTGATACTATGTCACGTCCTCACCAACAACACCACAGGCCACTAACCGGTCATCTTCATATCCATTCGTCACCGGATGAAACGTATCGTGCGGAAAAGCATGCTTATAATAGCCATTCCACGATATCGCAAATGCCTCCTTCACTTGCCGGGCCTTGTCATGATCGGCTACCGGCGGCACGACCGCACGCTTGCTCGGCAGAGACACCGCACCTCCCAGGCCCGCACACGCGAGCTGCAGAAGCACGAGAGACGACGAGGGCATTGACAATAGCATGTTACCAGCTGTTCACACGGACAATTGATAGAGACAATGAAAGTCGTAGACAGACGAATGGGCTCCGGACGAGCGTCTAAGGCGCGGGCCGGAGGTAATGGGAGCGAGATTAGCGGTACTTATATGCATGTTTATACATGTTGTTACATCTCCGTCGTATCCATATGTTGTGACATGTCAAGTACATCACGTATGCGGCTTGGTCTACCCTTTTCCCATTCGTTGCTTTGCATATACGGGCGCGTTGTGTTGAGGACGGCACACCAGAGACATGGCGGCACAAATCACGGCAGAAGCCTCGATATGATTCCTCCCTGTACGATCCGGACAGCTGCTTGGTTACCTATGTCCCAGCCATGGTGCATGAACCATGAACCATGAGCCGTGCACGGCACCTCGTCAACATGACTGCGTTGCTTGTCTGGGGAGGCCCGAGCAACAAGAACAGGTACCAATGCGATGAAACGCGATGAAACGCGATGAAGACGCGGTGTTAGAGCAGACGCGACAACAGGCGCTTGGGTTAGCGCGGCGCCGAGGTCCTTCTCTAGGCAGGTTACATTCTAGCCTCGTCTGCCGACCTGCTTTTGCGGGGATACCACAGGTCACATCTCCACGGACCACATCCGTTTATGGGCAAGAAGTGCGTATACGTGTGAGAAAGTTGGCCACATGCCTTGCGCCAGCCTGGATGGGAAATTGCCTTGTGATGGCCATGTGGGTTGGTCCTCGTCGTGGCGTCCGATTCCTCGTCGTTTCATGATGAGATGAATCATGAGGCCCAACAGGGACCTGAATTCTAATGTAGACCTTGCTGTCGCTCTTCAAACCGACCCTGCGCCCTTTGTCGTTGGCTGCGACTTTCTGCTTCGTTGCCCGGAAAGGGAAAGTTGCGCCGCCTGCGGACGCCATATTCTAATCATGGTTGACTGTGCCTAGGTGGTGACGAGAATTGGATCGGCGCAAGTTGCAACAGTCCCAGAACAGTCCCAGACGCTTGCACCAACCGGAACGTGACTCGTCAATCTTCTTGGAGCGTGACTTGTTCTTCGTGCGGGGACAACATCGGGGGTTTGTGTCACGAGCCCGCAATTCCGTATCGCCAACACAACATTGAAGTTGGGCGGCCGCTTCGACAGGTTTGCGGTCTTTACCATAACGCGCAGGCACCATCATGAAGTAGTTACCTCATATTGAAGCCAGACTTCCTCTTTGATCAAGTCCGTTAGAAAATGCACTCGGGCCACACATCAGCCGCTCTCTCGCAGTCTTGCCAGAGCTGCTGCGACCCCACCGCTCAGTCCATCCTCATCTGGTGCGGGTGCTGAACCAGACACTGCTTCGCTGCCGCGCTGCTGTGATGTCTTATTCGAGTCTTCAATGGCGGCCGCCAGGAGTGCATCCTCTGCATCCATGTCGTCATCGTCGTCGTCCTCCTCATCCACGAAATGGAATTGCTTCGGCGCATCTTTCGCTACTGCACTCGGTGCACCTTTGTTGTCGGGAGATGCCCCCGAGCTGGCACTGTCTCTTGCCGGCATATCTCTGAGGGGCACTCTCGAAAGCGGCACGGCCTGCTCCAAGCGCGACCCATCACCGCGTCCAGACGCTTGTGAATCCAAACCCCGCTTCGCAGCCTTTTTGGCCCGAAATGGTTCTTCAATCGCAGCTGTCCATCGTTTGACCTTGACACCTCCCCAGCCGCTTATCATACTGAGTTGCTCTTGCTCCGCGTTGATGGCGTTTTTGAGACTCCCAAAGCTGGCCACTAGCGCTACCGCATCTGACTTGTTCAGGCTTCGCGGAACGGTCACAAACTCAACGAGCCTGTCTGCGTAGCTCGAGGCCTGCTGGCCCCGAATGGAAGTAAAGCTTGCATTCTCGTATGATTTGTACAACGCGAGATACCGACCGGCTTCGGCTGCCGACCAGCATAGAATAATTGTGACATTGTTGACAACGGACGTTTTGGATAGCTCTCGCAGGGCGTCTTCGTGATTGTGTATGTCTACCATGGTGAGAAGAATTCGCAAGTCGTATTTGCCTTGAAGATTTCGGATGCGAGTGTAAATGTATTCAGGGTGAAGTCTATGGTATTTAAGACTATCCAGTTTGTTAATACATGTCCACCAAACAAATTCCTCACAATTACAAGACAGAAACTGAGTCGGGTTGAGGAGCTGACCTGAGAAAGAGCGCGCAAGTTGTCAATCCCAGAACGAAATCCGCCGGTATGTCGCTGTATTCCCAGGGGATGGATCGGATCGACGTGAGAATTGGGTTCCCGCGTTGGCGTGGTGAAACCAGTATCGTTGATCCGCTAGGATTCTTCGAAGGCAAAGCCTGCGGAGTTGGCTGTAAAATCTTTGGGCCATTTGACCCTGCCGGAGGCGGTTTATCAAGTCGCTGAGGTGAAGGCTGCTGGATCTTTTGCGGCGTAGGCTGCTTAGGTCGTGGGGGTACCGGGTCTGAGGCCGCCATGGCGGCTAGAAGGGCGTCATCCGCACCATAGTCGTCGTCATCCATGATGAGGATGGTTCAGTATGAGCGTAGAGGAAGACCTCTGTGTGCAAAGGCTAAGGGGTTTTCGAGATGGATTTCAAATTCGTTCTTTCCTGTGGACCGAGTCACTGACAGAGTCGAAGTGACGTAAGTTGACAAGACAAGGTGAGCTCAGAGCAGGACGAGAAAAAAAGGCTAAATTCGGCGGTCGGCCTTTGATAAAGTTTTGCCCCACCCCTTGCTGTCCCGTCCCTTGAAAGTTGACAGGTAGTTACAAGGTACATATAGTGACAACACAGTGGATGCATAGGTTCATCAGAAACATTCCACATGAATTAAAAAAGTCATAACGTAGATATAAGAGACGAACATGGATCGCCCTCGCTCATAAATGGATCATCCGTACGTTCCGCCCCTTTTTGCCAAAAAAGAACAAAAAAAGTCATCATACTCCCAACCCCATCTCCTCACTCATCACCATACTCACTTCCGCTCTCTGCTCTCTCCCCAACAACGGCCTTTTGCACAGCCCTCAGCGCATCCAACCACGTGTCAAACATAGCTTTCACCCCCTGCAGCTTCGGATCCGGAGATTCCATAGCCGATATCTGATCCCTCAGCCGCCCGTACGCCGCAATCATGACCCAGACCTGCAGGCCCGAGGTATCGCTGGTGGAACGGGCCGAAGAATCTGAAAACGCCGCGGAGAGCTCCCGGGTGAGCAGATCGAAAGCAATTTCAAATCGGGCACCATCGGGGCTTGAAGACTTGGCAACGTCAGCATTTTCGTCCGCTATCCTCCCGTCATTGCTGTTATTGTTGAGCCTTGCCTTCTCGGTACGAGGGGATGTGGGCGGCGATGGGAATAATAATGGCGTTAGGTAGGCCGCCTCGTCATGGAAGGAGACCAATATATCCGCATCTGATGCAATGGGCGAGGGGGCGAGTTCGTTTCTCGGCCGAGGTGCTTCGAAGAGTCCCGCGCCACGCCGCAGATCCGCGACGGAATGCTTGAGGATAGGGCCGTAGTTGTCATCAAATTCTTGCGCCTCGGGTGCCGCCTCGGGTGCCGCTGTAGCGGAAAGAGGCTCGCGGTGGGCGGGCGGAACGT
Source organism: Claviceps monticola (assembly GCA_018360055.1). Taxonomy (NCBI): domain Eukaryota; kingdom Fungi; phylum Ascomycota; class Sordariomycetes; order Hypocreales; family Clavicipitaceae; genus Claviceps; species Claviceps monticola. Next base: position 12,651 of record SRPP01000171.1, read on the forward strand.
CGGGAACCGGTGGGATGTTGGTGTCCTCGGTGAGGAGAGTGTCGTCGACCAGAGTGCGATATTGGCGGACCATAGTCCGTACGCTGCTTTCTCTTTCGACGACGGCGATGGCAGCTTCCTGTTTCTTCTTTGCCCCAGCCATCTCCAGGTGCCCGATGTTATGGACGGGCGTCTTTGCGCGGCGCCGAACGGATGATCTAGGGCGTGGTTTGATCAGCGAGGGTCCTCGTCTCATACGAGGCTTCGTGGGATCGGTCTCCATGGACATGACATCTGATATGAGCGGACGTGGAGCAGTCTGAGGAGACGGAGACGGAGACGGAGACGGAGACGGAGGCGATGGCCGAGACGGGGCAGGAACTGAAGCTTCAATAGAGGCAACAGTAGGAGTCAAAGGTGGCGACGGAGGTTGGGCCGGATGTTCCGTTTCAGAAGCAGAGGGCGGAGGCGAAGGCGATAGTTGTGGTGGCGAAGGAACTGACGCCTCAGCAGAGGCAGCAACGGGAGCCGGAGAAGGCAATGACGCGGACTCAGCAGAACCTTGCGCTTTCGCAGCAGGCGGCGAAGGCGAAGACGAAGACGAGCGCTGTGATTGCGAAGACCCTGAAGCCTCAGCAGAGGCAGCATCGGAAGCCAAGGAAGGCGACAATGCAGATGGAGCAGAATTTTCTGAAGCGGACGATGGCGGCTCTTCTTCGACGCTAGGGGAAAGAACAACATATCCAAGGTTCGACGAGTCGATTTCGGGCGTAGGATCAGGCTTGTGCTTGCGCTGTTGCTCCGTGTCAACTCGCACCAGAGTGGTCGTATGTCTCGAGTCCTTCACGACGGGCGAGATAGGGACCTCGGGATTGCCCAAGCTGGCCATCTGCAGACTGGCCATCTTGATGCCGGAGCCCAGATTGCGTGCGCTCCATTCTCTGAACACTGGCTCAGGTGCCGAGTGCCTCGACTTGGAAAAGTATTTTTGGAGTCTTTGCCGGGTCGGTTTCAGATTGCTTGCCATCATGATAAGGGCACGGCGTGAGTTTTTACTTGACGCTGACTTGGGCGACACGGAGGACTCGGCAATCGAACCAGGGCTGACGGGGCCTTGGACAGACATCTTGTTCTTTCTTTGGTCTTTTTGTTTCGTTGTCTCTTTTCGCTTGCTGCCACCTTTACTGGGCTGTCGTTGTCCCAGACTGTTAATTCTCTACTTCGATGGATGCGTGCTCGTCCGTCGCATCAATTGGGTAGAATGAGGGGAAGAGAGAAGAAAGAAGACTGATGGAAGGCCGAAGAGAGTGGATTGAGGAGAAGGTATGTTCCATGCAGCAAGAGGCTGACTGATGAGGTTGACGACCGATCCAAGCAGAGACACGTCTGGTTGATCAAAAGTGGATGAACGGTGTGACAAAAAAGTCCCTCGTCCCAATGAAAACTAAACTTGCAGAAGAGAAGCAAGTTTTTGGCAAGTTTTTGACAGGCCACAATATGCAGCTTGGCTAGAAGATCAGCACAAGGACAAACAGGAGTCACAGTGTCACAGAGTCACAGAGTCACAGAGTCACAGTGTCACAGACAGATGAATGACAGCAACGGTCCGAGTCCCAAGCTTTGGGGAAACCCGGCAGTCGCCAGCCGAGGAAATGTACAATGACAAGGTTGACAAGAGTGTGGCTCGGTCTGAAAGGCAGTGCATGGGGTTATGCTATATGTACCCCTACATTCTCAGATGCACCAAGATGCAACGGCTAAGCCGAGGAACCAAACCAGTTGGGGATCGCGGTGATCCGGCTGGTGGCTGGTTGGTGGCTGAGGTGACGATATTTAACCAGTTCTGCGAAGGGATGTTGATCGTCGTGTTATGTAGCACAAGGCATTGTTTTCTTTTCTTAGTTGTAAATCGTTGCCTCTCTCCTTCTCCATTTTCTTCTCTCATCTCGAAAGAAATTTCTGGTTCTAACCCAGAAGAAAGGAAAGGAAAAGAAAGCGAAAGGAGACCTTGATGTGCATTCGCATGCAATGAAACGCAATCAGGACACACTAAGCCCAATTTCGCTTCCACGAGCGCCAAACCGAGAGGCCGCCACCAACAGAATTGGGGCTTCATCCAGTTTTGAAGTCCGATTCTGTAGGCAACTTGGCATAATATTCGTGACTTTACCAGTTCTATTCTTGGACGGCTGCGGGCTGTGCCGGCACTGCCATAACGAGTCAAAATTCCCCTGAATCAGGAACACAATCACGTTGGGATGCTCCATCATTCATGAGGCAAAGCCACATGGCACAGAATGGCGCAGCTCGCGGACTTTGGTGGGTTGGAGCCTGGAGGAATGCGGAGTGGCCCACTCTAGCCCACTCTAGCCCACTCTAGCCCACTCTAGCCCACATGAGCCATTCTGCGACTGCCAGACCCTCGAAGTCGGGACAAGTGTAGTTATGTACTCCGTACCTAACTAGTACATAGGTACGGAGTAACTATGTACGGAGTACGGATACCTACGTGTCTAACGCATTCATCAAGGAGAGGAAACACAGGACTGTGGAGACCCACTTTGACCTCTGCACCTAAAGCGCTGATTGGGGCAACATGACCACCCCATATCATGGCGCCGATCACCTCAGCAAGCCGACAACTGTCGATAGCGTCGTTGAATGTCTTTAATTTCGGCGAGCTGACAAGGCTTACTCTATATCGAAGAGTCCAGACATCTCAGTGTTATCAATCGTCAGCTTCGGCATCTCATTCTTGAAGCTATAAGAACGCACTCTTCATCGATCTTTGGAGCTGAATATGAATTGGTCGTCGCCCTCACTGCTGCCACTCGGCGCTCAACCTGGCGCGTTAAACAGCCAATTCATATTCTACACTCCTCCGCCGCAGGTTGAAGCTTCCAGTAGCTCTGGACCTGGCCTGCCGCGCCGCCAGGAGGACGCCAACAGCGATCAAGACGGCATATCTGACGCTGAAGGCGAGCCCCAGAGCGCAAGTTGTCCCCAGCGGCGGCGGGCCGTCGGAGAGATCAGGCCGCGTCGTCGTAACCATGGTGTGCTCCGCCAGCTTGTCGAAGGTAGAGATTGCGACTTGACACACCTCTGGGAGCCCAGTTTACGCCCACGCGATCATCTGCCGCCGCCAGAAGTGGTGTATGAGAGCTTCGAACACGCCGTCGCGGGCGTCACTGCGTGGGCAAAGGACCATGGGCTGGCTTACAAAAAGCAGAAATGGGCCAGAGGCGGTCGTTATAGACTTCTGATGTGCTGCAGTCGCAGTGGCAAGTGCCGCGAGAGGCTCGATGCAAGCGCCTCGCAGCCACGACGAGGCGCTGTGTCTCAGAGAACTGACTGCAAGATGCAGTTTTGGCTTATGGCGGTCGACTATACGCAGCTGGACGGTCAGTGGAGGGTCAAATGGTGCGAAAAAAGAGCCAGTATATCTCACAATCATCCTCCCGCACACGACGTGGGAAGCATTGCGATGTATAGGCGAGTGACGCACAGTAACAACAACGAGCTCCCTGGCAACGTCATGTCTGAAGAAATCACCATTACGGGCTTCCGAACAAGGGATGTTCGCTTCCCTACGTCCCTGGACAAGACCGGTTCGGATGCCATGAACGCTGCGTGTGATTACTCGTCTGCCTACTGCATCCTCGAGACGAATTCGTCCTTTTCCGGCCATGGCATGGTGAGTGCCCCTTGTCTCTTTTTACCACCTCCTTAACGTCGCTTTTGTTTGTGGCCCCTTTCTGAACATAACGGGCCCCTATGGCCTTTCGATTACCACTTTTAGACATTTACCATCGGACGCGGCAACGACATTGTCTGCGCAGCCATCCGCCACGTCGCCGAGCGTCTTCAAGGCAAGACGCTCTCTTCGCTCGTCGGCAGCTGGGGCCAGACATGGCGCTACCTCGTGTCCGACAGCCAGTTGCGATGGATAGGTCCCGAAAATGGTGTCATCCATCTCGCCCTAGGGGCCGTCGTCAATGCCATATGGGATCTCTGGGGCAAGGTCCTGGGCAAGCCCGTGTGGAAAATCGTGGCCGACATGACGCCCGAGCAGTTTGTCGACTGTATCGACTTCCGCTACATCACCGACGCCCTGACACCGGCCGAGGCGGTATCGCTGCTCAGGGACGCACAAGTCGGCAAACCTGCGCGTGTGGAAGACGCCCTGAAGAATAAGGCCGTGCCGGCATATACCACGAGTGCCGGTTGGCTCGGCTACGGTCAGTACAAGATGGAGGCGCTTCTGCGGGAGACTCTCGCGCAGGGGTACCGGCATTTCAAGCTCAAGGTCGGGAGCAATCTAGAGGAAGACAAGCGGCGGCTGACGATTGCGCGTAACGTAATCGGCTACGACCGCGGAAACATTCTCATGGTGGACGCAAACCAGGTCTGGTCGGTGCCCGAGGCCATTGAGAACATGAAGCAGCTCGCCGTCTTCCAACCCTGGTTCATCGAGGAGCCCACATCTCCCGACGACATCTTTGGCCACAAAGCCGTGCGCGAGGCCCTCAAGCCATACGGCATCGGCGTTGCTACCGGCGAAATGGTCCAGAACCGCGTCGTCTTTAAGCAGATGCTCATGAATGGCGCCATCGATGTCTGCCAGATCGATGCCTGCCGTCTCGGTGGTGTCAATGAGGTCATGACTGTGCTACTGCTGGCCAAGAAGTACGGCGTGCCTGTCGTGCCCCATTCCGGCGGCGTGGGCCTCCCCGAGTACACGCAGCATCTCAGCACTATTGACTACGTTGTCGTGAGCGGGAAGAAGTCGGTGCTTGAGTATGTCGACCACCTGCACGAGCATTTCCTGCATCCGTCTGTCATCAAGAACGGCTACTACCAGACGCCCATGAACCCTGGATACAGCGTGGAGATGAAGCCTGAGAGCATGGACCGGTTCACTTATCCGGGTGAGGAGGGGGTCAGTTGGTGGACGAGTGAGGAGGCACAGCCGATCCTGACGGGAGAGAAGATGTAATTTGTAAGAAGGGAGCACGAGACCAGAAAGTGAGGATGGAGGATAGATTTTATTACGAATGTACATTTAATTCGTAAGAAGAGAGCACAGAACCCGAAATTGAGGATGGGAGGAAGGCCCAATGGATAATAATATGCAAAATCAGTCAACTGTGTCAGTCAAATGGACCTTGAAAAAAAAAATCACAATCAAACTCAATTTTGAATGGCTACACGGGAACACAAACTTGTATGTACTCGCATCTCACTCGCCGTCGCCTCATCAGGACGTCGCCAAATTGCAATTGTGGCTTCAAAGCGGAGTGCGTGACCGACGCGCCACAGCCCAACTTCTCCCACGCGATGGCTTCCTCCCACAAGAAACGCAAACCAACTTTTCCCGCAATGGTCCTCACCACACCATGGAACACCTCCGCGGCCTCGCGCCCCCTGCGCTCTCTTACTTCTCTCTTTCTAGTATGGAAGGGCTTCCTCCTAGCTGTGGCTCTCAGCGCAGCTCTCGCGCCCGCCTACGACACCTCGACGACTCTCTTCCTGGAGCGCATGTATGGACGCGATGCCCGCGTTCCTCTTCTTGCCGCGCAGCTCACGCGATGGGATGCCCTCTACGCAATGCACGCCTCCATTAAGGGCCGCATCTATGAGCAGGAGTGGGCGTTTGGGCTCGGCTTGCCCGCCCTGGTGAGCGGCATCGCCAGACTTCTTGCTGGGGTGACGCCCTCAGGGTACGCCCTCGAGCCCATCGTGGCGATCTTGTTCGCGCATATCACGCACTTTCTCGCGATGCTTTGTCTGCACCGCCTTACCGTGCTGCTATCTGGTAATCCGCGATTAGCCTACCTATCTGCTGCGCTGCACATCCTTTCTCCGGCGGGATTGTTCCTTTCGGCGCCGTACAATGAGAGTCCATTTGCGTGCTTCTCGTTTCTGGGCAATCTGTTGTTCGCGGTGAGCTTGACGAGCGCACGCGAGGGCAAAGCTCATGCGCTGCTGGGACTGCTCCGGACACATGGGGCTATGATTTCGGCGGGCCTGTCGTTTGGCCTGGCGACCGTCTTTCGCAGCAACGGTTTGACGAGCGGGCTTTTGTTTGCGGTTGAAGGCGTAAACAGTCTGCGCAGGATCGTTGTTGGCGGCTCGGACTCGCAACGCGTCGGCGGCATGGTGGCTCTGATAGTCGCTGTTCTGGGCGGACTCTGCGTGGCTGCTGGATCTGTCGTGCCGCAGACACTGGCGTGGATGAGATATTGCGCGGGAGATGGTGATGTGTGGCGACCGTGGTGCGACAAGATGGTGCCGAGTATATTTACATTCGTGCAAGAGAAGTACTGGTATGTTATGTCGCACTATTCTCTTCGCTTCTATTACTTTATTCTATTCTTCTATTTGATCTTCTCTCGTTCCCTTGTCCGCTCTTTGGGTCATTATAATCCTGACTCACGCCTTTTTGCCACAGGAATGTCGGCTTCTTGCGATACTGGACCTTGAACCAGGTGCCTCTATTTCTACTCGCTGCGCCCATGCTCGCTATCCTTCTTACGTCGGGCATCGACCTGTTCCAGAACCCGCAACAGGTAAGCAGGGTGGCAGGCAAGCCAAGGAACAATGACGAGGGATGCAAATGGTTTGTGCGCGCGCTCGCAGCCAGCCAAGTCGTAGTGGCGGTACTGGCCATCATGACATATCACGTCCAGATCATTACGCGCATCTCTTCCGGATACCCGCTGTGGTATTGGTGGGTGGCCGGCTGCCTGATGGAGAAGAAGAGGCAGCGTCTGGGGACAGTCATTATCATGTTCATGATGTTGTACGGGGGAGTTCAGGGGGGGCTGTTTGCCACGTTCCTGCCGCCGGCATGACGGCGCTAGGTCTCGCGCGACTCTGCATGCAAACAAACGAATTGGACAAATATCAGAGGACAGAACAGTCTCATCGTTTTAAACGCCCGACCGGCGATGGAGGGGTCACATGCCGGCACACACATTTCAGGAACACCATAAAGAGTCATCCGTCTTAAGGTGCCTACACACATATGGGATGGGATGGGATGGAGCTTACATCTGATCATGTTGAATGCGTGACTGATTCAGAAGTTACCACACACACCCGGGCGCATTCCTGTTGCACCAAAAAAAAATCAGGGACTCCATACAGAGTTATTGCACCTTGAGGCGCTCACTCAAGCATGTAACCATGTCACAAAATTGGAGCGCGCGAGTGATTAATACGCTACCATCCATAAATGGGCGCGTAGTCGCACCATTCTGAAGTAGAGGTTCCGAACACACCGCAATGCTCTAATGCAGTCATCTCGTACCTCCAGCCATCCGCGCATCACGACAAGTCGGCGCCTCGTCTGCAGGACGCCAATGTCGTGCGTCTTGACTCTGTTACAAAAGCCCTGGACAGCCAGCGAGACAGAGAGAAGGCTCGTTTGTTGGCTCAAGCTTTGATAAGTTTGCAATCCTTCCCCTTTATGTGTGATTGGCAACTGCCAGCAGGTGAGTGAATCACTGCACTGGACATAAAAAGAATGTTCACGGATCGCACATCCCTACAAAAACACCATTCGTCTCGTTGATATTTTCAAAAAGTCGATGAGATCCAAATCGGTCCTTACTTCATCCAAGGACTGTGCATCTTACGACATTTTGTCACCCACCAACTACCCAAATCCGAAAGTCCCTCTGCGGACCATCATTTGTTTGAAGAAAGAGAAAGAATGGAAAAATTTCTGAAAGAGAATAGAATGGGAGCTCCTCACCAAGCAAATGCGAACGTCACCGCCCCACACCGCGCCATCGAGTCCCGAGTCTCCCGACCATCCACTCTGCACGCGCCTTCCCAATCGGGTTCTATCCAGACAAATATTACTACGACCAATCCGACGTCCTTCTCCTCGACCTCCTCGGTCAGGCCTCGCAGCAACGGCGATGATGACGACGACGAAGAAGACGATAGTACTGACGACCTAGATGGTCTGCTTAGCGATGTCATCTCCGTCCACGACGATCTTGCCACATGGCTTCAACATACGGGTTTCTGGGATGTGGACTACCGACGGGCCATGCTCGCCGACGTGCGGCGTCTCAAAGGCCTCGAGGCGGAACGGACCAGCGTCTTGAATAGAATCCGTGCCAGCAAGCCGGGAATCACGGGTGGTGATGCTCCAGCCTTGGTTCCCATTGCTGCTGCTGCTGCTACTGCTGCTGCTACTGCTACTGCTACTGCTACTGCTACTGCTAATGCTGCTAATGCTGCTACTGCTGCTACTGCTGCTACTGCTGCTAATGCTGCTACTGCTGCTAATGCTGCTACTGCTGCTAATGCTACTACTGCTGCTACTGCTGCTGCTACTGGTACCGCTGCTACTGCGATTGCGCCAAAGTCATCTCATACATGCGCATCGGCGCCGGCTGCTTGTTCAACGAACTCAACAATCGAGGCGAACCTGGCACGCTACGAACTTACTGGCCCACTATACAGACGAATTGCGCAGACACCTGCTGTCAAAAAAGGTAACGACTGCTCCAAGAAGCACCGTTCCGTTCCTGTCATGCACAGATACGCACTCAAACGTACATACATTCACTTCTATGCCTACATATTTTCCCAAAGGAGGAAACCAAAAAGAGCCAGTAGAAGCTAAATTAATGCTCTCCAGGAACGCGCTACTTCCTCGTCAAGTCATCCACTATGACCAACGTGATGAGGTCCCAACAGGACGTAAGTCCCCCTTCATATGTCACTAATGGACCAACACGCTCCCCCAAGAGACACACGCTGACCCTCAAATCAGAACCTCTGGGTAACACAGAACAAAAACGGTTCCCTCCTGGCACAAGCCTTTCTGGAGAGCAAAACCGTCGTACTCTTCTTCTCAGTCAACAGATCCAAGGCTTTTCAGGGATATGTAAGCCACCAATACCTTCACACGCACCCCCTCTCTCCCTTTTGTCTGTAAAACAAAAACAAAAACAAAAACAAAAAACGAACCTATAGCGGGCGAGAAGCCTCCATACGGCCAAAGAGACTGACTTTTACCACCCTGATCTACGAAGGCACACATGACCTCCCTCCCCGACGCCTCAATCCCTCCCCCCCTCTGGATCACCGCCACCGCAAACGACATGCACACCACGCACCCCTTCCACATCCACTGGGTCAAAACCGCCGAAATTTCCTTTTACGAATTTGCGCACCTCAAGAACGCCCTGAATGAGCACCTCTCCGTATCGGTTGGCCGGGATGGCCAGGAGTATCCCCAAGACTGCGGACGGCGCATGGTGCAAGTCATGAATAGGGTTGCTGCTGCTGCGGTGGCGGCCGCAGCGGCGGCGAGGGCCGGGAACAAGACGGGCATGGCGATGACGGGGCTGGATAGGTCGAAGTGGTTTCGGAAGGGGTTACCTGCGAATCCGGCTTTGGAGCCTATGCCTACGCCTACGCCTACGCCTGTGCCTAGGACTGTGCCTAGGCCGGTCTCGGTGCCGGTGCCCGTGGGTGTGGGTGTGGGTGTGGGTGTTGGTACAGGGAGGGGTATGCCCAAGGGTAGGGGCGCGGGTGTGATGAGCGCGGGTGTGGTGAGCGCGGGCGCGGGCAAGGAAGACTTGCTGGTGGATTTGGAGTATTGTAACTGAAATAGCGACAAGGGGGAGTAAGTTTTCCTCAGAGTAAGATTACTGTACGGGGATGGAAAATGGGATGGCGATGGCGATGCCCATGCCCATGCCCATGCCGATGGACAGATTGAATAAACCAAGCCACGGCGTACATTACATTACATTCGCAAAGCGGTAGCATTGGGAGCAAGCTCATAGTAGCTAGCTACATATGCATTCTCATCTCATGTCAATGTTTCTATTCAGATATACAAGAACCCACATCAACGCCTCGCACAGTTTTAAGAAAAACCAGTCATAAACACCAAACTCCAGTGAGTGAGTACATAATACATGCACAGCATGATTTAAGAAAAAAAAAGCCAACAAAGACAAAACAACGTTTTTCTCAATTCCATACCCACACCACAGCCCGGATTTAGTAGTCTTCATCCTCCTCAGAATCACTATTATCATGCACCCGTATAGCCCTCCACCTCCGATCCGTCAAGTCCTGCGCAGCAGTCCCCTCACTCTCGGGATCAACATAGCCCGCCCCACCCGCCACACTCAACGCCACCGGCAAAACCACCAGAGCGTGCAGCGCTGCAAACACCACCAGCGCCAACCACACCCGGAAGTAGTAAATCTCAAAAATCTTGGACCGTGTAAACGCCAGAACACACACGCCTAGGAGCTTCGTCACTGTAATGCCAGAGAAGACTGACCCTCCGACATTAACGAGACTAGTCCATGCGCGGGCATCTCGGCCTCGCAGCGTTGTGTTGTTGCTCTCCATGACTGTTCGCGAGGGAAATGTGTACGCCCTGGCAATGTGTGCGCAGAATTCGACGGAGATGCCCACGCAGATGATGAGGTTTACTAGCGATACCGCGTTGAGGGATACGCCAAAGACGGCCATGGCGCCCATGATGTCAATGACGCATATTGTGACTGTTACGGTTAGGACCGCGGAGGTCATTGCTGAGCCGAGCAGGACGGCGGCGATGACGAAGATGATGCCCATGAGTGAGGAGAGGAGTGCCGCGGTCAGAGGGATGATGCTGAGATACTGGTCGAAGAAGATGTAGAATACGCTGTAGGGGAAGACGTCTTGTCCGGTACGCGCTGTAATCTCGGATGCGATGCGACGGGCCGCCGCGTAGGCATTGATGAAGTCGGCTTGGCTGCGGAGAGGTGTATGTGCTGTTCGGAAATGACTGGCCTCAATGGTGTTGTCCTCGTGATTGATCGCTACTGCGTCGCTGTAGGCTGCCATGCCCCCTAGGGGACACACGTCATCTGCGGGAGAAGACAGAAACTTGTCAAGGTAGTGGATGAATTCTTGGTCTTCTGGCATGCCGTACAGGGTTGCGTTCCAAGCTGGTTTTCGATCCGCGAAACACGTCTTGCCGTCCTCTACGCAACACTGCTCGTAGACTGGATTGAGCCACAGGAAGAAATCGTCCATCCAGCTCGCGGTGGGGGAGGCAATGTATGACACATTCGGGCGTTGGCGCTCGAGTTCTAGCGTCTTTGTCAAGGATAACCATTCGCAAGAGGTAAATCTCGAGCAGACCGCTTGCTGTTGTTCGCGGTGGGCCATGTCGACCCCGCGGGTGACAAAGTAGACAGGCGGCCCGGTCTTCATGTAGTCGTACAAGTCGTTGAAATAGGGAATCAGATACGATTCGTCAGGAATCGCCACTCGCTGGTCAAGCCCAATCTCAATCATGGGGATCAAGGCAAGCGCAGCGGCAAAAACACCGAGGAATACCACAATGACACCCAGCTTGACGCGCTTGAGGAGCAGCCGAGGCGCATAAGTGTTCTTGATGAAGATCTGGAGAATGCTTTCCTCCTCAATCTCGGATACGTGCCCGCTGCCCACGAAGCCATTATTACCATTATTGTGGATTCGAACCTTTTTGATTTGCCACCACGGCCAAAGTTCGCATCGGCGATCTTCCACGCGAATCTGGTTCAAAGCAAGGAAGGAGACAAACATGGTCATTTGGAGGAGGGCATTGATGAAGACAGCTCCAGCCGCGTAGGCAGCAAAGTTGCGCACAGCGGGCATGCCCACGGCAGCACCCAGCGCAAAGGCCACGGTCTCTGTCAGAGCAGAAAACAGGATAGAAGGGCCCATTCGGCCGAGGGCTCGGGCAACTCGCTCCTCTACCATGCGGTCGGGGCAGCTCAGGTTGACTCGGTCTAGTTCGTGGACAATCAAGAAGATGTTGTCCACTCCCACGGCCAACACGATAAAGGGAATCACTTCGACGATAATCAGCGTAGCCTTGAGACCTACCCACGAGAAGAAGCCGATGGATGCTGTGATCGACATGAGGACTATGATGATGCCCAGAAAGCCGAGCGAGACCTTGGATTCGACGAGAAGCAGCGCTGGGTTGCGGAAAACAGATTTTAGAGGCGTGCCAAGAGCCATGCAGGCATATATGAACATGACAAGATAGCTGATGACTACAATCTTGGCGTCGGTGTTGGTTGACTTGTTCAACTCCTGCTCCAGACTGATTTCTGTGTTGAACGACAGTCGCAAGCCCCTCTGTTTAGCCTCGTCTTGTACTTCCAATAACCGGTCGCGCAGTTTGTTCTCCCAATCGATGGCTGTGCCACGAGCGTCGCTGCCCTCGGGTGGGTTGTTGATGACCCAAGTGACGGTAAGGGCCTGTGCTTCGGTCACATCTTCGTCATATCCTCCCAAGATCATACTAGGATCAATGGGCTGCCCAAACTTCGGCCGGCAGTCGACGGGCGATTCGGTACATTTTCGGAGATGGTCTTTCCATGTCTTGGCATTGATCTCGCCACCCTGAGGAAACCAGTAGCCTGTCACCGACTGAACGACACATGCGTCGCCCATGGGCTTGAAGCACAGATCACCAAGATATTTGCCATAGGTGTCGCTCTCCAGGGTTTCAATGCTCTTCTCAACGTCCATCCACCACTTGAGGGTGTCGTAACTCAAAACCGGGCCGGGTCCGCTTGGCAAAGTGTCATTGACCAGAAAGATTTTTTCTGCACGGTAAAAGGGCCCAAAGTTGGCGTCGAAGTAGGCCTTTTCTTGCGCGGCCGCAGACGATGGGCTCACCCATAGGCGCGCAGGATCCTTTTCCAGGTCGAATTTGAACCAGCCAGCGCTCAGAATGGCGACAATGAGTAAACTGAAGCCAATCGTGATACCAGGGAAGCGTGAAGAGGCATGACCAAGACGGTAAAACAAATCATCGCACCGGTCATTGATCCAATATCGTTTAGTTGGACGATCCCGCAAGGCTTCTGTCAAGACAGGACCGCCTTCGTCTTCATCATCACTGTGTAGAGCTTCGTGGAGTAATCGCGTTCGCTCAATTCTGTGCTGAGCATATCGCTTCCATGCCACATGGCCGAAGATGGTGGCGGAAAAGGCAAAGAGAAGTATCGAGTACGTGAAGATGGACGCGAATGACAGGCATGGCAGCGCACCAACACGACATGAGCCAGACTCCTCTACATCAGGAAGCTTGGGGCACATTTCAGGACAGTCGACGCAGACGCATCGGAAATTCGGGTCCTCATCGTTGCATTTCTTGGGCGCCATGTCCAACGCGCCCATGCTGGGGTCCTCGTATGATTCGGGGTAGTTGATCTGGAAAGGCGAGCCTACCAGCGGTTTCTTATCACCCAAAAACTTGAGCATGTCGTGGTAATTTTTGGCACCACCTCCTATCAAGTCCATTGCTCTGCTATTGGCACCGCCAAACTTGACTTCTTTGCAACTGTCGTAGAACCCGGAGCCGTATTTCTCCGATATAAGCTGATCTAACTCCGTAACCAGTAGGTTGCCATTCTTGGGAGCAGCCTGCGTAACGTTGACGAATAGTGACTGATCGGGAGAGCAAGTAAACTTGCAGAACATGTTAAAGAAGTTGTGTTTGCAAGCAGGACAGGAGCCAATGAGGGTATTCGGAGTGCCGAGCTCGGATTTGAGGGATCGGACCTGAAAGAAATACCAGTGAGCAAAGCAAGCTTCTCGCACGAGGCCGAGCGTGGGAGCTACAATCGTCAATATTCACCTGATCCAAAGTACAGCAGACTGGGCCATCGCTCCATTCTGCTCCGCAAAGGTCGACAAGTTCTTGTCGCAGTTCAGCATCGGGGTCTTGGGCCAAGTCATTGTCAACGCAGGGAAGCTCTTTGCCGAATAAGCTCTGCTTGCCACATTGGCCCCGAAATGCGCAGCGGCCGGCTTCATGCTTGGCAGTATAAGGTGCTTCGTCGGCAACGACGGTTTGTAGGCCGGACGACAAAGCAATGCCGAGAAGAGCTGCGACGCGGTGACGCATCTCGGATGGCTGGGCGGGTCACTCGGCCGTGGGTCGGTACGGAAGCTGTCGAACGGGGGTGACGGCGCACTGCAGTCGCACAGAGCAGAGTGACGCCGACTCGCAACGGGAAAGACGGTCGGGCGTCAAGTGAAGCAGGCCGTGGAGAGCTTGATGGATGCTACAGTTGTTGTTGTTCCGACGAGAATCGAGACGTCGAGGCGCGTTGAGACTTGGGCACAGCGAAAGTGCTGCTGCCGGCTGAGGTGCTGTGCTCCGTTGCAGCGCAGCCACGGCTCATCGACCAGTCAAATGCACGGAGTGATGGTTGCTTCAATATTAACTAGCGGCTGGGGTAAATCTACCTCGGGATTGAAGGCTGCTGTTCCTGCTGTTCCTGCTGTTGTCTGGAATGCTCCTGAATGCTCCTGAATGTCCTGAATGTCCTGAATGTCCTGAATGTCCTGAATGTCCTGAATGTCCTGAATGTCCTGAATGTCATGTGCCTGGACTCTGGAGCTCCTTTCCTACGGACTTACGGACTTACCCAGGTAGGTAATAGGTATCCTCTCTGCCGTTTCGCCTCTGCCTGCCTTGGCCCCTTTGGCGTGTACATACATAGTCGGTGGCGATGGTACATTTAGCGATTATCTCCCCCTATGACAGCGCATGGATCGACAGCCATGACGCATGCACATGCGCATTTGCGTCATCGAACACACATTGTATGTGCCTACGATATGTACGTACCTCTATCAACGTTGCACCGATTTGGCCCAGCACAAAGCAATATGCGCACGTACAACTAAACTACATTTGTGAACGGAGTAACGGATACTCCAACTCTTGCCTTTACCACTACATCGTCACACAGTTTTATGCTGTGAAGCTTGTGAGCGAAAGTGTATCGGAATATAGCTGGTTGTCGGCAGCTTATCGTCTTGTTCAGTCGCGACTCACATGTTCCTCGACTGGGCACACGAAGCAGCACAGTAATGCTATAAAACATAGAGACGGCTTTTACACTCTGCGTCGCAGATTCAGGGGAAGGAATTGAACGCAAGGAATTGTTCTCGATGCTCTATCTTGATCTTGCGTACACGTGATTATCGATTCGTTATGGACCCAGTTTGCCGAAACTCAACTCCAAAAGGCGCTAACAAGTCGAGTCCGTGATGCGCTCTCTGAGTGACTGGGTCAGCCTCTTTGACGCGTCCACGTACCGGTCCCACGTCCCAGGGCTTCCGAGTTCCCGAATCCCAGGCCCCCATGCCCAGCAAACTCTGCGCTGTTCATTACAAACGCGGTATCGGTTTTTTTTTTTTTTTTTTTCACCAAGAATAGCGAGTGTTTGCTTTGCTTCATTACTTAGGACTCTCTTGTTCTTTTCGCTGCCGCACACAATTACATATTTCTGCAGTCTCCCATCCTGAATAATAATGACAGCTGACACCATTCAGCTGTTTTCGTTGCTCATGCGCTCATCACAATCTACGTGCCAGCGGCAACATATAATATGACGAGTCAGAACGATTCCGAGCTCCTGCAAGAGCTGGTGGTAAGTGCCTGGCCAAGTAGAGAGTAAAATGAAATGCGCCGCTCATTGCCAATCAGCCCTGAGTCTCTGACAACGCATCTTCAAACTGTTCAGACCACCGGCGTTGACGCTTCTCCGGCAGGACTCGTTCCACACATTATTGGATGAGGCTCTCATTGTAGCCATAGCAGGCGACTTTGAGTTAAAGGACCCTTCTGCATATGCAAGAGCGCGATCGACTCTGGAGAATCTGGCGCAAAGCGTTCCCTCGGAAGAAGTATCTGGGTTTAATCCTAGCGGCCTTATATTCGATGCAGGGGAGGCAACAAGCCACCAAAACGCGCATCTTGATCGTCTCGACCATGTAGACACGTCGACAACAAGTGCTAGCCACACCACATCACCGGTTTATGCGACGGACAAGTCAAGCATAGATGCATCGTCCCATGTGCCGGACTCTCCTAGGCTAGCTCTCCAGTTAACATCCTTCAATAAGGACAGCGAAAAAGACAAGATTCTCGTGCTGCAAAGCATGTTTGCGGAGCTCAAGCCCTATGATGTCAGCTATGCGCTCAAGAAAGCGGATGGAGATTTCCAAATGACATTAGACGACTTGCTCAACATCCAGTATCTGCAATCGACGGGACAGCAACTGAAGGGAGTAGATGGATTCTTCGTGACCGAATCTAAGGCGGGCAAACGAAAAAGAAAGAAGAAGGGGGACAAAAAGGTGGCTTCTTCTGATTCCGATCTATCCGGTAGTACAAGCATGTCGAACCAGACTTTAGCGACAGAAAACGGTACGTTAATTATGCATTCGCTTTCTTTCCCTGCTCATTTTTCTTTCTACACTCCTTTCCCCCCTCCATTACCCCATTGCCTAACTTCCAAGGGTCCAGGCCAAGATGAAGTGCAATACATCGCAGATAGATTTGGCGTACGATCAGATGAAGTCACGCCCATCTACCGCAACTGCGAAGACTCCCAGGGCGCCACCGTGGTAAAACTGTTAGAACAGTACATCTCCCATGGCGTTGAAACCCAGGACGAAGCCGGCAAAGAGACATCCGACACTCTACTCAAGAAATACCGCCACGTGCCGCCCGAATTCATGCCCACCATAGTCCACGTATCGGGCTCCATCCCCCAATTCGCCGAAGACATCGCAGCGCTCCTAAACAAGTACTTCTCCAAACCCACAAAGGCCAAGAAGATCGACCTAGCCTACAGGCTGACGCCGCTCCCCCAAGGAGAAATTGAAGACAGCCAGTATCTCTCTCCGGCCGCTGCGAACGCTGCACGAACAGGCCCAGCCGCCGCATCATCCACATCGCTGAATGTCAAGAGCGTGGCAGAGGCCCTGGGCCGCGCAGACACATACCATCAAGCACGTCGCGATGCTGCTTCCTCAGCAGCCCAGTTACATCGTCGTGGCGTATCGAGTCCTCTGTACAGACAAGCCGCAGGGTACTACGCAGACCAGGCACGCGAGCAGGCTCGATATGCCCAATCCGCCACATCGACAGCCGCGGATATTCTCGTGGATGAGCAGAGTACGCGCCGGTCTATCGATCTCCATGGTGTGCTTGTCCACGATGGCGTGCGCATTGCCCGGAAAAAGGTGCAGGACTGGTGGCAAGGGCTTGGAGAGATGCGGGCGAAAAAGGCGCGAGAGCAGGGCGGCTTTACTGTCATTACGGGGCTGGGCCGTCACAGTGCTGGAGGGGTCTCGCAGCTGAGGCAGTGTGTTGCGGCGGCGCTGCTTCAGGATGGCTGGAAGGTGAGTGTTGAGACGGGGAAGTTTGTTGTTCTGGGGCGTCGGTGATGCGCATGTTGTCGAGTTCGCGAAGAAGTAGCATTGGATTACATGATGTACCATATAGTGTGCATTGGACGGGGACTGGGGATTTTGGAATAAGTGTATGTACTGTATTTTGGTATGCATGTTCCATGCAGTCTACCATGGTGTGATTTGATCGCTCTGATACATGTACACACCAATGAAGCGTTTTCGTACGTGCAAACTCACCCCCAAAATGAAAACAAAAATCGCTTGGAGAACAAAGTAAATACAGCTACAGCAGCCCAGAAACCCTGGGCAGGCACGCGGACGGCAGATTTGGAGAGCTTCCAGTTACACACAAAGCGTGAGACTGATGCGCTCACTGACGCCATCTTTCCTTCCATCCGTTCATTTCCCCCATCATCTAATCTACAGATGGGGAGGATATGTATACAAAGGACGTGACACATTTGATTACTGACCAGGGGAAACGAGCTTCCCGAGTGACTTTGTGTTGGCGGTCCACCCTCCAGCCAGGGCTGGACCACCGTTCTCCTGTGCGAATTTCTGCATTCTCGCCTCTAATTCGGGTCGGAAGTGGCGGATGAGACCCTGGATGGGCCAGGCGAAAGCCTCACCCAAAGCTATAGATATGAACGAATTAGAATCGGTACTGCATGTGTGATGGGGTTTTTTTTTGGGTGGGCTGTCATGAGCTGGCAACAAAGATACGTACCGCAAATTGTGTGTCCTTCGACCTGCTTCGTCAACTCCTGAAGCATGTCAATCTCCCTCTCGCGTCCCTGACCACGCTCAAATCGAGACATGATCTGCTCGGTCCATTTGCTGCCCTCGCGGCATGGCGTGCACTGGCCGCAGCTTTCGTGTCTGTAGAAGTGGCTGAGTCGTGAAATGGCACGCACGACATCAGTGCTCTTATCCATGACGATGACGGCAGCAGTTCCGAGACCGGACTGGCTGTCTTTCAGGGCATCAAAGTCCATCAACTGCTCGTCGCATATGTTTTTAGGGAGAATTGGTGTCGATGAGCCACCAGGGATAATGGCGAGCAGGTTGTCCCAACCACCACGGACGCCTCCGCAGTGCTTGTCAATCAGCTCACGCAAGGGGATCGACATTTCCTCTTCGACAGTGCATGGGTTGTTAACATGGCCGGAGATACAGAACAGTTTGGTGCCCTGGTTTCGCTCACGGCCAAAGCCGGCGAACCAATCTCCGCCGCGGCGACAAATTGTGGGTGCGACGGCGATGGTCTCGACATTGGCCACGGTCGAGGGGCACCCGAAGAGACCGACAGCAGCAGGGAAGGGAGGCTTGAGACGAGGCTTGCCAGGCTTTCCCTCCAGAGACTCGATCAGGGAGGTTTCTTCACCGCAGACGTAGGCACCAGCGCCACGGTGAAGGTAGACGTCGTAGTCGTATCCGGAGCCGCAGGCGTTCTTGCCAATCAATCCTGCCTTGTAGGCTTCGTTGATTGCATTCTGCAGAACGGCCGCTTCATACACGAATTCGCCACGAATGTAAATGTAGGCAGCGGACGCATTCATGGCGCGCCCAGCGACGAGACAGCCTTCGATGAGCTTGTGGGGATCCTTTCGCATGATTTCGCGGTCCTTGCAGGTTCCGGGTTCACCCTCATCGGCGTTGACGACGAGGTATCGGGGCTTGTTGTCGTTCTCCCAGCCCTTGAAATTCATGAAAGACTATGATGGAGAAGCCTTATTAGTATCCATCACACTCTCATCTTCTTCTTGCATGAAGGCACTCGAGACCGCACTGAACGTACCCATTTGAGTCCGGATGGAAAGCCGGCACCGCCACGTCCTCGCAGGCCAGAGGCCTTGACCTCGTTGATAATCCAGTTGTCACCTTTGAGAAGAATCTCCTTTGTCTTGTGCCAGTCTCCCATCTTCT
Organism: Claviceps monticola; assembly: GCA_018360055.1. NCBI lineage: Eukaryota > Fungi > Ascomycota > Sordariomycetes > Hypocreales > Clavicipitaceae > Claviceps > Claviceps monticola. Next base: position 31,809 of record SRPP01000171.1, read on the forward strand.
TCGCGCTCTTGAGGTCGGGAGGCATTCGACCGTAGAGATTCTGGAAAATGCGATCTTGGTCCCTGAGACCTCCGTATGTTCGCTTGGGGGTACCATCCTGTACGGTGGCCAAGCCTCTCACGGCAGTCCGTGAAAGGCTCACAGCCTTGGTCGGTGCCGCTTTCGAAGACAGCATTGTATCGTTGGCCGATTGCGCGGCGAGTCGGGAATGATGTTTAGGTCGTAGATTTGTCGTGGATGTTGCTGGTGCGGCCTCTGGCGGCGAGATTGAACAATTGTCAGCGTCAGAATTGCGGGCACTGTGGTTGGCCAATCCATGGCGCGTATACCTTATCCGCTTCGCTAGTGACTACTTGACTCTACGCTGATTTTCCACCAAAACTTAAGTACTTTCTATCGCCTGATACATAGTGCATATGTACTCCCAGAGACTAGAGCACTGCGATTATGCACTACATAACCGCTTTTGCTGTTCTTTTCTGGTCACTTTTTGAACTTGACCGTTCTGGCAAGCTCTGTTGGGGATGTGCCAGAAGTTAGAACATCATTTCGAAAGCTTCATGTCGCACCAAAAGGCTGACGAATCACTTTCTTATCCACAAATTGGGACGTCGTCAAACTCTCAACACCATCAAAGTCTTTCTCTACGGTTCTCTCACAATGGCGAGTAAACGACATTCTATCCTGCCAGCCATCGACCGCAGTGGCCCAAAGCCACCCGTGAACTTTTCGTCCTCCCTCACCATTTCCGATAACGCCATTCTGCAAGGCACACATTCCATAACGATACAGTCAGAGAGCATCATTCACCCGCGGGCCCGACTCGAGTCACATTCTGGCAGTATACTCATCGGACGGCGATGCATCGTACATGAACGAACCCATATTGGAGCTCGTCCCGCTGATCCAGGCACAGCTAGGTCTGGAGGTGTTGTGCTCGGTGACTACGTTGTTGTCGAGGTCGGAACCGTCATCGAGACTGGAGATACCCAAGTTGGTGAAGGCACTACTTTGCAAGTAGGATGCAAAATTGGTAGCGGCGCCAAGATAGGAAGAAACTGCACCATCTCTCACAAGTCTGTCATTGCACCTGGCGAAGAGTTACCCGACAATACCGTGGTATACTCCGATGGATTGCGTCGACAGGATCAACGTGGCATTACAGACATGCGGAAGTTGGGGTTGGTCAAGCAAATTGCGGTCCTGAAGAAGATGATCCCCAGCAATCCTGAGAAGTTCAAGTGATTTCTTAACTGCAGTACCATAGCTTGAAAACGGCGTCGACTCTAATTATTGATACGATCATGAACAAGCATTCGAACATCGCACGTGGACTTTTTGTCAGTATGCCATAGCATTCTCAAAGAGCATCCGGAGTTGTTCTTTCTCCACCTGGAGCTCCTTGTCCAACCCAGGTGCCAACATGAGCACACGAGCCTGAGGAATTGTGCCTTCAACGAGACTATCGATGTGCTCTTCCCCGAACCCGAGGTCTCTCAGCCCCGCAGGCTGGTCACCGAGATCAGCCAGGAACTTGGTCAGCGCCTCAGCAAGAACTTCACCGGCACTCTCCTCTTTGACATTGGAAATATCTACGCCAAATGCTTCTGCAGCTTCCAGATGTCTCCGGGGGTTGGAAGCAGCGGTAAAGCGAAACACGGCCGGAGCTGAGACGGCGACAGAGACACCGTGAGGAATCAAGGGCGCAGGGACCTCATAACCAGCGTGCTGATAGCCTGGATTCTGCCCCGATATGGGATACGACATGCCTGCGTGTAAAACAGTCAGTTTGAGAAGCAGGAAATATGTACAAGAATGCAACGAATCGAAAGCATATTTACGCACCATGACACAAGTGGACGCCTGCATTTCCAAAGCCTACACCAGCCAAAGTAGATGCAAGAAGCATCTCGCTCTGAGCCTCAAAGTCATCAGGATCCTTGATAGCACGAGGAAGATACTTTACAGTCCGGCGGAGCGCATGGAAGGAGAACACATCCGAGATGGGATTGGCGCCCTGGTAAGCAGGTCTCATGATGGGGTTAGGAGGCCGCGGAGTACGTTCGTTATACGGAATGGCGGTCCAAGACTCGAGAGAATGGCACAACACGTCGAGCCCCGAACTAGCTTTGACAGCAGCAGGCATGGTTCGGGTATTGAGAGGATCGCAAATTCCCAGAGTAGGCTTCAGGTTTCGGTGCGCCACGCCTGTCTTGGCTCGCTCTGATACAAGATCAAATATGGCAGTGCCCGTAGTCTCACTTCCGGTTCCAGCTGTCGTAGGGACCGCGATGAGTGGACTGAGTGGCTTATCAATGGGACGGCCGTTTCCAAGGGGTGCGTTTACAAAGTCGAGGAAGTCAGCTTCGGGATAATTGAGGTAGAGATTCATCAGCTTGGCCGTATCAATGACGGAACCGCCGCCGACGGCAAGGAAAGCATCTGGTTGGTAAGGGCGAACCCAGTTAATCGCCTCTTTGATCCTGGAACACCAATCGAGTCAGTCACTCTCACCAGCTTAACAAACAGCATTATGAAGAAGGGTTCCCTACGAGCTGTCCTTGGGCTCAACTCTCACGTTGGAGAAGACTTCGAAACCAATGCCTTCCCTCGTGAGACATTCTCTCACCTGTCTCATGGCATCCAGCTTGTCCACAGTAGCGTCTGTCACCACGGCAACTTTCTTGGCTCCCAGGTTTCTGAAGTCCATGCCAACCTCCTGCGTGACGCCGGGGCCGAACCGAATGGACGAAGCTGCCATCTCAAAGGCGTACTCCTTCAGCTCCTGCCGTGCAGATGTTGGCGTGGCATATTTCCGGCGCCCTGCTTCGCGAACCCGCGGTACAATGGAAGGAAGCGGCTGATGATATCCCGGGTTCGAGTGACATGGACAGGCAGGAGGATGTGTATACTGAATGGTTCGAAGCAAGCTTGTCGCCCGCTGGGCAGCCTGTGGCAGACGAACTTGTCAGTAGGGTATTGCCTTTATACAACTAGACCGGGAATCACGCAGACTTGTCTCACATTGGGCAATATACGAACACCCGGCACCATGGTGTAATCACGCAATCAGGAGAAGCGCGGGATAGTTGGGCAGGCTTTTTCCTGGTCCTGTTCCCTGGCGCATGTCAAGAATCCGAGTTTGGCATGCGTCGGCGGGCGGAGAGCGGGAAACCTGGCGCGATGGTGAGAATGTGGCAGGTCACCAGGCCGGACCGGCGGACAATAGTGGTCGACAGTTATGCCTCGGATGAGACGTGCTCTGCCAGCTTCACGGTTTTGCGGGGAGCTCCCTTGTTCGTCGGCGAGCGTCTGCATCCAGCCCCCCCATATCGAACTTGAATCCACATTCTAGCGCTGTGGCGGATCTTTCAATGACAACACCGCATGGGCATAGCTCCTGGGCAGTCTTTACTTGTTGAGTGCGTAGCTTTGCATGGTAGCAATGTACTAGACATTAGGCTCACACCTATCTAGAGTAATCGAATAAATTATGTCATCACAGGCAGGACGGGCAGGCCCGCTCCACCTTGAAGGAAAGGACAAACATGGTCCAGATGCGTCTCCTGGGAGCGCATCCTGTTTCTCTGCGTCAATGACACTTGAGTCGTTTACTCGCACTACTCGTGATGATTTTTCCTGATACCATGTGGCCATGACAGTAATGGAAGGTCTTCGCTTGGTGCCCATGCCTTGTCCCACACGTGCCGGAACGACCCGGCCAATAGAGTTGAGGGTTCGGAGTTGAAGTTGCTTTCCATGCAACAGCTAGATACTGAAGCCGCAAATGTCGACGTATTGCCACCCGCATCGGGAACAATATGTAGGTATGTAGGTATGATGTCCGGATGGACTCCTCCGACAAGGGGGAGCCTTGCCGGGCCATCAGACGTTGTTGTTGCCGCTTCCCGGATAGGTATGTAGGCACACAGAATTCCAGATCGGACCCACCAACTCTTGAAAGTTGAAGCAGCTCGCAATGGCCCTTGAGGAGACTCGAGTCCACAGCCACGGTGCGTGGATACGCCAAGCAGAGAACGGTACGGTTGAAGCGATCGCTTTGAGCACGATGCAAAGACTCCTATTGGACCTATTCTTGTATTCTGACAGAGCTGTCAATTTTGGGTAAGTTTCCGTCTCTCAGGACAAGACAAAAAGGTATCCTTCAACTCTCAACGGAGGAGGTGAACTTGAAGACGATTCAGATTGCGGCGGGGCATTGCACGCTGTCCGGGCCAACCACGGCCTGACGTTTGCTGCGTGCTTCAATTCAAGACCGAGCTGAGAGCCTGAGACAGGGAAGGTCCAGTCTGTCTAGACTCCAGTCACTGACAAGTCCGACTCCAACCCCGTAGTAGAACTTCAAACCAACCTGTGCTGGCTCCACCCTCTCACGACCACCGACGATCAATCCCCGACTTCGAATCGATACCTTGATAATTGCCTCTTGTCGTTGCGGCTTCTCGTCATTGGCGCATGCGCCTCTCTTGCCGCTGCCTGCGTTGCTCCGACCATGCACTGCTCTCCTGTCGATCGCGCCTCTCCTTCATGATCCCCCTTGACGCGCGCACTTGATGGACCGGGCAAATGGGGCCAGGCCAGGCGGCGCCGCTGCTGCTGCCGCTGCCTCGAGGGCAGAGCGGTTTGAAGACGAGAAGCGTCGTATCATCGACAGCTGCTTCAGCAGGAAAGACACGGATGGGTCGCGTAAGTTGAACTCACATCTACGTGCCACCTCGAAACAGGAAACACCATGACGAATATTGATATGCAAGCTGTCTTTCGGAAATGACAGTCGTATTGGCCAGACAACTTTCAAAGATGAAACTTATTGACTAATCTATGTACTATTGTCTAGTACTGGAGACCTACATCACACATATTCGGATCGTCGAATATTCCTCACATCCGTCGAGCCCACCGCCGCCGCAAGCTCGAGGTCCAGAGGCTGAAAAGCAACGAGTCATCATCGTTGCTGTGCGAAAGTCTGGTCGAGTTCGCCTGCACAAATCTAAACAGAACATGAATGGAACCTTTTCCATTGGCAAGACCTGGAACCTCGATGACCTAAGCCAAATCGAGTCCTTCACCGGGCCCCATGTCAGCGCAAACAACCGTGAATGGGGCGGCGATACTGGTTTCTTGATAACCCTCGGCAAGCCTTACTTCTGGCAGGCCCAGACCGATAAGGAGAAGAAGTTTTTTATAGCCAGCTTGATCAAAATCTATGGCAAGTATACTGGTGGCCAAGTTCCCGAGCTGGGAGGCTTTGACCAAAGGGAACTGGATCAAGTTCTGGGGGCAGGCAGACGACCTGGATCTGGACCCGGGGCTCCTCCCCCAGCAAGACCACCGCCCTTCGAGCAGACAGCCATCCATCATAGTGTCGCTTCGGGCAATCTCCCGCCTAGTGTTCCGCCTATCCCTCCAATCCCGGCACCGTCTTCAAGGTCAGGCACTCCCGATGTCTCTCGTTTCCAAAAAAGTCCGGCTGGCATGCGGCCACCTATGAATGCCAAAGACTCGCCCTCTGCTAGCTTTGACTCGAATGTGTCAAGAGACCGCATGGGTCCGAGATGGACAAACCAAACCAACAAGAGCCAAGACTCTGTGGCCAATTCATTTGTCACAGCCACGACTGCGAGGACTGACGACACGTCGAGTCAACCCCCTCGTTCGCGCAATGGCATGAATGGGCCCGGGGCTTTTGGGCGTTTTGGTGATGCTCGAGAGCCTCAGGAGCCGCCTCAGCAGCCTATGCCCGTCCTTGCTCCGCAAGGTCCTCTCCCAGTCGAGGCAAAGCCACCTCCAGAGAGACGCCGTCCCCCCATGGATCCTTTTCGCCCGCAAGATCGCGATCTCGTTCCCCCGCCTCTGAATAGCCCCACAACACGTCGGGAGCCTGTCGTGCCACCACCTCGTAGCGATGAACGAGTACCACCGGAGACGGATACCACTGAGCCAGCGTCGGTGACTGAGATTGTACAAGACAGCAGCCTAATTTCTGCGGTGCCTGTTTTGGAGAAGCTAGACCTTGAGAGCGTCAAATTAGAGTCTGACTTGCAGCCAACAAATGATTCAAGTACTTCTTTGCCCCTCAAGGTCGCAAATGATGCTACCTCCACCACAGAACCCCCACCAGAACCCGAGGGAGATACACGACCAGGCTTGGGTCCGATGATACGGTCCAAAAAGTCCAAGGGAGACATCGCCGGTGTTCTTTGGAAAGCAGCATCAGCGGCTTCAGCTTTTCGTCCTCGACCAGGTGGTGCCGGTGAACGTTTGCGCCAAACCACTACCAAGCCCGAGGGACCTGATGGAATCACGGGTGTTGTACCTGCACCACCTCGCCCGCTAACGCCCGAAATATCTAACCCGGCGACCCCTCTCGTTGAAACACCGGAGCCAGAGCCAACGCCTCTTCCTGCCGAGCCCAATGGGTTGGAATCCGTCCCTGAAGTTACGCTCACCATTCCAGATTCTGTTCAAGCTAGTGCCATCATCGAGCCTGTCAAGGAAGACGTACCCAAAGACGTGCCACGGCGGTCAGTTGTGGCTGGCAACGATGCCAAGTATCTGCAAAGCCTCGGCGTCGATCCAAATCTGCTAGACGAGAGGAGCGAGGAGTTTGGCAAATGGTTGGACTTTTTCGGATGGGTGCCTGGCTTAGAGATGCGATCTCACTCTACAGAAGAGATGAAGGTCGACCTGGAGCGCGAGATCAATAGAGCGCAAGCAGGGGGTTGGCTGGCGCGGTTCCAAGAAGAGGATGAGCGAGTATCTGCTATTAAACGCGGCATCGACTTGGCCATGACAGAGTGTGAAGAGCTTGACAATCTATTGACTCTTTACTCTGTTGAGCTCTCTGTAAGTGGAACGACGTTTTTTCCCCTCCTCATTCCATGGTGACTAACTGGGCGTACAGACTCTTTCAGATGATATTGCATACATTGAGGCTCAAGGTCAAGGTCTTCAAGTGCAGACGGCCAACCAGAAGCTGCTGAGGAAGGAATTGGAGTCCTTACTAGAGACGTGCGCCATCACGTCAACCGACCTCGAAGCTCTTCGTTCGGTTCCCCTGGAAGACTCCCGCGGCTTGCAGGAGGTTGAGACCACTCTGATTACACTTTTCAAGGCCATGGTCAAAATAGATCCCACTTTGGGTGGTGCCGAGCCTGTAGCGAATGCCAAACCCGCCCTTGACCAGACTCCCGACTTCAACACGGACTACGGAAACATGCGTATTGTACAGGAGAAGAAAGAAATGTACCTGCAGGAAAGCGCTCATTTTATGCGAAGGCTCATCGACTTCATGGCTCGCCAGTTCGATGAGTCGTCGGCTGGCTCTCGGAGATCCCTCGAGGGTGCCTTGTCCAAAAAGGGGGATGCTTCTCATTACGATGCTGGCAGAGAGATGCTTTGGAAGTATAGTCCGCTGATGCTGTACGCTCGCGACGTCGATTTACAGAACTGGAATCGTTTGATCCAGATTTATCAGGACAAGAGCCATCCATTGTACAAGGGACACTTCCAAAACGTCATGGCTCTCTGGCGCAAGAATGCTAGGAAGATGACTGGAGAAGAAACCGAGCTGCTCTTCTCGTTCAAGGTCGAGAAACAGCAAGACGGCGTGGCCATGGCCGCTCGAAAGATGACAGTGAAGCGAAGCCACACCCTAGCGAGAGCGCTGCGATCTCCCTTGGCGGATCGGGCGGCCAACGCGGATAAGTCAGCCTCTGATAGCCGAAGCTTTCCTTATGAGGTCTTTGCTGGCGTAATGGACGATCTTTCGCCACTGGTGGAAATGGAGCAAAATTTCATCATTGACTTTTTTCACGCCACCACCTTGGAGCAGAGCGATTTCGCTGACGCAGTGGCTGCAACTGCACCTCGAGACCGTCACGGAGGAGACCTGAAAAGCTATCGCCTCATGGAGCCGGATCGAGACTTAGCCCGCCGAGTGACCCGATCAATGGAGGTAATTTTTGCCTTTCTTCAACCAGAACTGCAACGCCTCATGGAGTGGGTCATTGGGCAGGATCCTTTGTAAGTCTAGAAAACTTTCTTCTTGTGAGGTGCTACTTTTTTTTCCTGGCTAACAAGTACTGTAGACAAGGGGTTGGTGTTTTGGCAGTGTTGGAGAAAAAGCTGTCCGATATCAGCCAATCCAACCAAGATTTCTTGAACACGCTCCTACAAAAGCTGCACGGCCTGCTGGAAGGGCGCTTCAGCAAGTTTGTGGAAGAGCAAATCAAGGCCATCGAAGAGACCAAGGTCAAGATTAACAAGCGAAAGGGAGTCATTTCCTTCTTCCGTGTCTTCCCTGCGTTTATGGCGGCAGTCGAGAACATGGTCAGTGGCCTTGATCCGAACTTGGCACTGCGGCGGATGATTGATCGCGAATACGACCGCATATTGAAGTGCATGTTCGACTCGCTCATGGTCATTGCGCGAGAGCTTCCCGCCGGCGGCGTGGCAAGCGCAACGGCAGATCTCGAAGACAAAGAAGCATTGAATTTCCACATTCTACTCATTGAAAACATGAACCACTTCCTCGAGGATACAGATACGCGTGGCCTGGAAGTGATCGAAGAGTGGAAGGATCAGGCCAATACAGAGTACCATGAGCACATGGGCATGTACCTCAACGCTGTCATGCGTCGACCCCTGGGAAAGCTACTGGATTATCTGGAAAATATCGAGGCCCAGATCCAGACTGGCAAATCCCCCACGTCCATCGCACGGCAGGCTTCCAATGACCGAAGCATCTTCAACAAGATACTCAGCAACTACGACGCAAAGGAAGTTCGCAAAGGTATCGAGGCTTTGCGTAAGCGCGTCGAGAAGCACTTTGGCGATGCCGATGATCCTGCCCAGAGCCGTACGCTAGTAGCCAAGGTCACGGCCGATTGCGAGAAGTTCTACCTTGATGTGGAGAGCAGAATAGGAAAGGTCACCACAGATGTGTATGGAGGCGATGTATCATTTGAGTGGCCCAGAGCCGATGTGCAGACGGCATTCCGATAGAGGAGTTGGCTATAACAAGAAGACATGATTTGCGCGAATACGGAGATCCTACAACAAACACGTGACAGACAGAAGGGTGTCCGTACTCTGGGCAGAGGGGGGGGGGATTTTGTTTGATTGCCTGTTTCTCTTGCTTTGGGGGCTTGTCTTCATGATGTGACGTGAAAGAGGTTCATGATACGGAGACGTACTTGGAGCTTGGAGGAATGTCGAGCGTCTACGAGCGCGTGTATACTATGATTATTGATGGGGACCGAGAAGGGGAAGGAGAGATACCTGGAACAATGACAATAACATCAACCTGGGATCATGCTTGTGCGCAAATCTTATGCTGCAAAGACGCGCGCATTCAACAGGGCGACCTTTGTCAGTCTTGTTGTAGACGTTTTTACTCTTCGCAGTCTTTCCAGGCAGTATGATGCGAAGAATACCTGCACGAAGAACGAACTGAAAATTCCCTCGTGGTAGGAACAGGAACACATGTATGTATCATGTATGTATCATGTATGTGTCATGTATGTATCATGTATGTATCATGTATGTGTAGGTACCTCTCTGCATGTACCCTCATTTAAGTCTCCACAGTGCACAAGTGCACGCCAATAATCTCGCCACTTCCGTGCGTGAACGAACCGCTTCACCACTTAACGCGTCTGACGTATCTCTGCAACCGATGGCTTTCAAACAACCGAGCGGCGCCCTCTAAGCGAAGTGCACTGCTGTGACACATCTCAGAATGCGACAACAACACTATTGAGATACGCAGGATCTGTACGATTCGTTCTGCCTTCTCAAAAGATCCTTCGGCGATGGCTCCGGAAACCCGCTCCCGGGGCGTGCCTCCCCCCAGCCGTGTCTTTCACGCGACCCCACGCCTCCAGCAAGTTCAGTTCCCCTCGCGGAGAAAGAAGACGACGCTCAAATATTCAGACGAAGCACGCAAGAGCTTCAAGCAGCAAACTTTGACGCAGATTGACTTTGTATCCAGCTTCGAGGAGGGCGAGACTGATGGTGTTGCTGAAAGTGAAGAGGAGGATGACATTGTGCCCGTGAAGAACGGAGATAACGGCGTTATTGTGTTGAGTGACGACGAAGACGATGTTGTTCGAAACAGCGATACCTCCTCAGGTCAAGAAGACGGCGACAAGGAAAACGCGCCGCCTGCCAAGGCGAGAGCGTCTCCGCATGTGGCTGAACATCCAGCGCGGGCGACCGATGATGATGACGAGACTTCCATTCCGAGGAGGCGAAAGCGCGTAGGGGCGTCTGCCAAGGAGGTCTCAAAACGACGACGAACTATGGGTGATGATAGCAATTCAAAGGAAAAGACTAGACGGAGGAAGGATGATAAATCTCGACGGACCACTCTAGGGGAACTCCCTCCTTCGTCAAGACTCCATACGCAGACGCTGACGCAGTTTCTGGGCCGCCAGAAACCCTTTGTGGCGGATTCTGATGAGGAGCTGTGTGGACTTGGGTCTGGAGATGAGGAGCAAGACGAAGGGTTCCTATCGTGGCTGGGGGAGCTGGACCCGGAGTCGGCACCTGAGTCTGGAAGTCCCAGCGCCGGAAGAGGGAGGCCTCGGTTGTCATCTCACCCAATCGACAACACATATGCCCAAGGTTCTGTGATACTCGGAGACAAGTCCTTGAGAGAGGAGTGCCTAGGAAAGAAGCTTTCGAGGGAGAATTCCATCATTCCGCAGACTCCAGCCAAGAAGCGCAGCACGACGATTCGATTCGATATTCCTTCGGAAGGCCTGCAGTCACCGGCACAACGGATGATGGAACGATACGGGGCCCTTGATGGGCCGGACTCGCCTCTCAAGAATCATGGCTCGTCGCCGATGCGTTCGCTGCGTGAAGAAGAACTCATTATTCAAGATAGTATCTCGGCATCGCCTCTGGTGGCGGAACGACGGCCCTTGTTTGAAATACAGGACTCGTACGCGACTGACGAAGCGTGGACGACTCCGAGCAAGAGCCAGACTTATAACAATCACGGCACACCCAGGGCCATTTCAAGGTCGACTCAGAATTCGTCGAGTACGCCGACGAAACGGGGGATCTCGCAGCGTAAAGGATCTCTTATAGGGGCTACACCGACACGGGGCAAGACACCATCGCCACGGAAGCTTCCCCTCACAGAGTCGTATGAAATACCGGATTCGGACGAAGACGAGGAAGGCATCTACGAGATGGTCACAATCGGCGAGACTGATGATGAAGAAAAACTTGTACAAACGTTTGATGCAAGATATGCGGTGGGCTTCGAGACTCAAGCTGTCATGAGCGAGATTGCCTCAATACACGGGCAAGGAGAGACGCAGCATCTGCTACCTGCAGGGGGCGAGACCGAGACCGCGCCAGGATCAGTAAGAGGAGCTTCGCACGCAGTAGAAGATGGCGACGACGATGCATCACTCTCAAAGTCTGCATCATTGCTTATGCCCGCGCCCGCGCCGCCAAGGCCGCCAAGATCAACCAAAGGAGCCCCGAAAGCAATGAATGCCGCAAAGGAAAAGGACGACGAGCTGTCATTGCCAAAGACTGCAACAGTGCCCATGTCTGCCCCCATCTCAACCATGGAAGCTTCTCATGTCACAGAGGACAATAACGATGGACCGTCACCGTCAGAGACTGCAATAATGTCCAAGCCACTCCGCAAACCCCTTCACCCCCATTCCAGTCACAACCACGTCCACCAGCCCAGCCAGCCCTGGGAATCTCAACGCGTGCCCGTCTCGGAGCTGCAATCTCTCCCCTCGCCCTCTGCGCGCTCCGACATCGTGCTGCCCATCTCCTCAGCCTCGCTACGACCCCTCCTCATGGGACACACCCTCGCCGTGACGACTCCGTTCCGGATCCCCTCGCAAGTCGTCCGCTTCTGGCTCTTGGACAACCACCTCCTGCGGTACATGGCACTTGTTGAACCCGGCGAGGAGCAACGACGACGACAGTCAGCCTCTCCGCCGTGCGCAGCAGCAGCAGCAGTAGCAGCTCCATTCTCGACCGCACCGTCCTCGACCGCACCGTGCTCTCAGCCAACTTGGCAATTTCGCGCCTCGCAAGTCTACGAACTCAATAACCCTGTTCAGGAGCAGGATATGCGAGAGGAGGGCTGGTTTCACGGCCAGATTGGTCGCTACTCGTATCTTCCTCCTGCGGTAGTCGGACAGCTGCTGTGGAATCTCCGACATGCTCTTTTTGGAACAGCCTCGCAGGATGCCGTGGCAGCAGAAGCAGAAGCAGAAGCAGAAGCAGAAGCAGAAGCAGAAGCAGAAGCAGAAGCAGAAGCAGAAGCAGAAGCAGAAGCAGAAGCAGAAGCAGAAGCAGAAACAGCAGAAGAAACAGAAACCTCTCCTTATTTCCAAAACAGTGTGTCGAAGCACGAAAACGGCCGCTCTGATTCGGATCGACTCCCCCGTCGGGCTGGTTCTTCTCCCCCAGGAAGCATGACCGTCTCGCAGCAGGTCACGGCGCAAATACACAGCGACATAGCCTATTCTACGCAGCTGCCCACTTCGGATGACATGGTTCCTGCATCTTCGCCCGCTGGGAGTGGTGACGGTGGTGGTGGTGGTGGTGATCAGATGGTCCAGCGCGGGCCTTTTACCAAACTTCCACAACCGCAACCGCAACCACAAGAGAAAAAAGAAGAAGAAGATCGACAACAACAGCAAAGAGAAGAACCGCCATCACACGCCCCAGCGTTCCCCTCCCAAGCCACCACCCTCTCTCAGGCATCCACAGCCGACAAATCCCCTTCACAACCCCACCACGCGTCCCTTCACCAGACCCAGACGCAGCATCTTCCGAACGCGTCTTCCCTGCTCACCGATAGTGTCCACTTCCTTACACACTCCGACTCGCTTACCTCTCTGCCCTTCCCGTCGTCTCTGAGCTCCACGTCGCAGATCCTGACGAAGAGTCAGCTCCTTCCCGAGAGTCTGATTAGGGATGAGGGTCCGCTTGTGCAGTCTGAGATATGGGATTCGGATGAGGAGGATATCTCTTTGTGAAGGGGGGTCTTGTGTGTGTTGTGGGTTGGGGGGGAGGGGGGGGGGCGGGGGGAAGACGGTCTTTGAGAAGAGGTGTAGAGAGTAGTAGGGGTGTATGCAGGCAGGTACATACACGAGAATTTACGTGGTGTGTCAAGGTTCATTGTGAATCGTATAGAGAAAGGAGAAAGGAGAAAGGAGAAAAGAGAAAGGAAGGACTTATGATACCCCCAGTATGTACTTATCGCGACGTTTATCAAATGAAGCTGCAAAGAAGGGCCATGTGTACGAGGGGAGGATATGTATTACATAGCTGCCGAGGAGCTTAATTCATCATGAATCGAAACTGACTTTGCGTACGCTCTGGGAACACGGCCCACGCCAACCGACATACATACATACCTACATACATACATACCTACATACATACATACATACATACATACATACTTGGGGTTTTTCGACGTTACAATCCACCAGGTCCCCCCCAAAAAAGTCCACGAAAACTACCTCTACCTTCCTCCGCTTCCGTCCGCCAGGCTACGTACGTCACGCATCCCCCCAAGGACAGATAAACCCACCCCTGACCAAAGCGGCCAGGCCAAGCATCAACCCACTCCTACTCTTAACTCTTAACTCTTAACTCTTAACTCTTAACTCTTAACTCTTAACTCTTAACTCTTAACTCTTAACTCTTAACTCTTAACTCTTAACTCTTAACTCTTA